>CM041019.1:539848-568976 GCA_022984855.1 Dimocarpus longan | reverse complement strand
TAATTTGAAATCTAGCTAGGTTGGTGTCCTAGCAGTGGAGTCACATTTTATCAACACTACCAGCTTAGATGTTTACACAGGTACATATGTTATTCCTTAATTATTGCCAAATAGATAATAACTCCAAATGAATTACAGAAACGCAAAATTTTTTGTTACCAGGAAAAAATTCATTTTGGTGGTTGAACAACTAAAAAGTAACTCAAAAGCTAGGCTTTCTCTTTTATGTAATAATCAATCACATTGCTTGAAATTGATTGTGGTAAGATTTAAGTCAAGCCAAAACTACCCCACAAGAAATGACTTGTTTATGTCTTTTGCTTCAAATTTTATTTGTCTGCAAAGAAAATAAAGAAAGAACAAAAGAGATAGAACACTGTAGAGACCTACGGCTCCCAGTAAGTTTCCTTACTCTACACATAATCCTCACTTACCGTTAGCTAGGATTCTAGCCAATTATTTGACCATGGATGGCCTTTTGATCTAGATTTGTTAGTTTTGAGTGATGTGACGTCAGGTTATATAGCGTGATCTAGTTGTTAACATGTCTCTATCTGCACCGACAGAGCTTTGCAACCTTATTTGCCCCAAAAGAACATGGTTACAATAGAATTAATTCCCAGAAATGTCTATATTGTCCAGGAAAGTTGAGAAGTCATATTTTGGATTGTTGATGGAAAAGGTATTGGTTTTGTTGTTATTAATCATAAGCATTAAGAATTGGTAATGGCTTAAAATGCAGGGAAGTGATTTGTGGTTCCACTTAATCATTTTCTTTACTAGAAGGCAACATAGACATATGATGACCTCCAACTCTATGGATATTATGTTTGATTCTTTCATTGATGGACTCTTTCACAAAAGATTTTTTTTTTTTTTTTAATTATCAAAATTAGGTAAAATCCAGCAGACCATTTTTAGGAATTGCGTAATATTGAAGGTCTATGGTAAATTCGAAAACTTCAAAAGAGATTATTTATAGATAATACATAAGAAAATGCTAAGTATAAAAGGCTAATAAAAAATTGAGCGAGGTTGGTTGTTGTGATAGTTACATTCCCTTGCCTTGCTCACCCGCAGGTGAAAACTTCGATTGCTCAAAACCATATAATACAAAATGACAATTTTCTTGTTAATTGTAAATAGTTTTTTTTTATACTGAGAGTAGATTTTCGAATTATACATCCAATTCAGATATTTATAAGTTTCGACAGACATTTAATCTCGATATTAGGAGTATTGTATATATTAAAAAACAAAAATTATAAAAAATTATATTTATTATTTTCTCCACCTCCAGATGTTTTTCCCCTTACAGAATTTCTCTTCTTCGTCTAGCGTCTCCGATCTCTCTACTCTTCTAACTGTTCCTTTTATTCTTCTTTTCCTTTTTCTTTTTCTTTTTTAATCTTTTTTCTTCTTTTGCTTCCTTTTCCTTATTTTCTAACATTAAGTAGATTTGTAAGTTTTTTGTCAGGACTCACGATAGTAATTACTGCATGCCATGACTCACGGCAAAATTTCTTGCCGTGAGTCACAGCAGGAAACCTGAATATCTGCGTTTTTAGCGGGGAATGCTCCTCGCTAAAGTTGGAAAGAGAAGAAGAGACACAGTGATGCCCAAAGGAAAAGAAAAAAAACAAAGTAAAGACACATACCTCTAGAACACAAAAGATAAAACTATTAAAATATGATATAAACGTCAACTACTTTTAATTTTGACCCATTTGGTGATTTCCACTTTTTTTAAAACACAAAAAATTATACAGTAATATTTTAGAAGAATAAAAATGAACTTTACGTCATTTTTTAGTCCAGTTCTTACTGTGTGGATCGTGGTATAATGCATACTTATTATAATATCTACCGTAAGTAGGTTAAATCTAGAAAAAAAAAATTATTGAAAGAAACCCTAGTCCAATGTACATGTACTTGTTAATATTATCTGGTTACTTCCAAGAATACTACACTAAAGTGAATTTACATAGGGTGTATAGTTGCGCATCCTGTTACATACTAAAACTCGTATTTGAGGTTTCTTATATAAAAAGTTAAAAACACGTACTTGACGTTGAAGCTGTTTTACACAACATGCTTTAGAAAAGAGAAAAAGTAGTCAGATTTCTGATGAAGTGTCGAGATAATATTTCCTAATTGATGATGCTAAGATATGCAAGTATCAGAAATGGAAATCGGTGCCATTGCCACGTAGATGCACATCATAATGTCAAGTGTTGAAATGTAATTAAGAATCGAGTAGAAAAATCATCTGCATTGCAGCACTTTTGAGTCCAACTGTAAAAGGTATCCAATGCAATTCTTTTACTACATAAAAACCCTGGGAATTTGTGAAACACGGGAAGAATCAAAAGTCACAATCGTTCTCAGCTCTGTTAATTTATCAGATACCCTAATTAAGACTTTGGTTATTTCTGCAGTGACGTGGCTCACTGTAGAGTAATCAGCAAATTATGGGGGCGGTTTGTTCGATGCAGGATCCTTGGGAAAATATCGCCCGATGGCGGTGAATTCTTTTAGGAGAAATCTCATTTAATAATGTGATTTTGAAAAATAACCAAAATGTTAAAACTGTTTTAAAATCATTTCTTCTCATCCATAATTTTTGAGAAACTCTTCATAAAAATCTAAAATATCAGTCAACTTAATAATCAATATTAACAAAATACGTTAAAAAATCTTTGATTGTTATTAGTGATATATAAATTATTGGATTATTCTTATAAAATAATAAATTTATAAGTTAAATTATTTAAGATATTCATGAATTTAAATTATTAAATTACAATTTAAATTATTTAAAGTTACTATTGGTCGTAAGTTAACTGATAATTTGGACATTTTTAAAGAGTTTTGACAATATTTGTGATAAAAAGAATTGTTTCCTTAAGAGTTTTAAAATCCTAATATTTTTTGAAACTTTAGGGACTACAATGAAGTTTTCTTATTCTAATGTTAAAATTACATTTGAGGTTTTTTATTTATTATTATAATTTCAAGTTTGAGGGTGAATTATTATTTTCACAAATTCATTAAAGGCAACAAGAAAATTTTGTAGCATGAACAACCTCATTCTATTATCTTTCATTTTATTTTTGTATAATAATCAGATAATTTTATTGTTTGTTTTTATGAAAAAAAAAAAAAGAAAAAAAGAAAAAAGATTTTGACTCATCAGTAAGAAATAACTCCATTGGGTTTGGATTGGACCACTTGTTATTCCACTAAGGATGGGAGACTGAAGAAAGTTGTTCATGAATTACTCTTTTTTCTTTTCCAATATTTATTTTTTGAGGGAAAAAAATAGAGGGAAAAAGAATGTCACTGGGCGCTTTCTGCCCATGTGGGTCTTTTGATCTTCACATGCCACCCACCTTTTGATCCGATGGATCATCCATTTTGCTGATTTTCTCCTCCTACTCAACACATAGCTCCCCACAAACTACTGACCTTTATTCAATATCAATGAGTTTCACTCCATATCTATCTTTTCTTTTCTTTTTGGTTAAACTATCATTTCCATCTTATTAGAAGTGTATTCATATTTTCATTAAGTAGTATACATTATTACAATCTGATTACGTTTCAATTGAGTGCCAATTTTAACAATACTTTTTAAAAAAATTAAAAGTCCAAAAGTACGATATACTTCAAAGCTCAAAAATGAACAAAACGATAATATTTTCAATAAGCATATTAGCGGAATCATATGTATAAAACGATAATATTTTCAATAAGTATATTAGTGGAATCATATGTATAAACTAAAGTCATTATAATGACATGATCAATTACCTAAAAGGCTAAAACTATAAGATTGAATATATTCAATATATAATATATGATTAATGTATGCAACAACATATGCCTTTTTTCTAGGATTCAAAATTCCCTTAGTAATGGTCTAAAAACTCTCCATGCAACTCAAGGCACTAATCCAATCTTAAGGAGCATAAAAAAGTGGGCACCAAAATGTATACGATTGAGTGATGATTTTACATCGTACAATAATGAGGTGTGTGGTCCTCTTGTAAGCCAAAAACCATCCCGATTTATGATACTTATTCTTCTGAATCACACCTTGCCATAGGGACCAAAGCAGCAACGTCTCTGTAAGCTTTTTTATGGCGCCTCAAAGCTTTTATTAGTTGTCTTTCTTTTTCATCTTTCCAGCTGAGCTTTGAATGTTTTGACAGCAGATGCACGTGCAAAGCTGCAGGGTTTTCGTGGTTGGGCAATCATGAATGATATATGCCTTTTACAAAGCTAGCAAGCACTGGACCGCAGGAATTGGACTTTGTAGTCAAGTGCTTTCTATTATTGTTATATATCAATCACAAATCCGAACATTATTATCAATAATCTATATATTGTGCAGTCTTGCAGATGAAAAGAGGGAGAGTACAACAGCTTTTGTTTATATAGCTTATTAGAATTTGATAGTGATCTGAAATATGAGATTGTTCACGAAGTTTTGTGGACTGTGATTGTACAATGATGAGATGATAATTATTTGTAACTTTGCGCTGGACTCCTTGAATCATTTGATTTATTTTGATTCCTATACTGTTTATTACTTATTAGTGCATTTTGTGCATGGTACGTTGAAAGTGTTATTAGTATTAAAAAAAACATTTCTACCTAGCGTAAGCCGTACGAAATAATGCCTAAAATGCTGAACACTAATTATTTGACTAGCATTAAAAGAACTAATTTGAGTTTTACTGGTATCTATCCCATAAAAAGACAATAATATCTTTTATTAAAAAAATAATTAAAAAATCTTCAATTTGTCATCATCTCCCATTCAGCCGACCAGACCAGATCAGCAACTCTTCTTGTAATTAAATCCAACAACTTTGATTTTGTTCGTAAGACATGAACAAAAACAGAGTCATCGCCGACCTCTGTAAATTCTTCGTGAAAATCCAATTCTCCGTTGTTGTTCAAAAGCCATGGCCTACCTCTGTATATCTTCTTCCTCGGTTTAAAATCAATCAAATGTGGCACCGAGCTGACTGTTTCTCATAACAAGAAGTAACAAAAACGGAGCATGGAGTCGAGGTTGGTGAAGTGGAAAAAGACACAACATGGAGTCGAAGAAGAAGAAGCGAAAAAGCGACTGTTTCTCAAAACAAGATGCAACAAAAAGAAAGCATGTAGTCGAGGTTGATGGAGTTGAAAAGAAGCTAAAAACAGAGCATGGAGTCGAAGAAGAAGAAACAAAAAGCGACGGCAGTTCGAGAAGGCGAATATAGTTCGCGAAGGCTTTGTGAACTATGTTCGCCTTCACTCACGAACCATAGTTCGCGAAAGCTTCACGAATTGTGTTGCCTTCGTGAATTCTGTTCTTGTTCTCTGTTTCTGTCATAGCATTTTGTCCTATTTGGCCAGAGTTGACGTGAAAAACCAGTCAACGAGATTCTTCGAGTCTAATACTGCAATATAAGAATATCACAAATAAGAAACAAAAAAAGAACAAAAGGAAGAAGCCAAGGAAGAACAAAGCAACACAAATTTTTTAAGTGGTTTGACATTTTTAATCTGTCTACATCCACTGTCTTTCTATATTTCTGCAGAATGGTGCCAATATTTTCTCTCAAGTGTGTCTCTCTTTCTTACAATGAAAGTCTTCCCCTATTTATAGAGAGACAAGAGCTACAGAAGAGAATAATAAGATAAAATAACATAATCAATTACAATCAATGCATCTGGATCACATTTAATGCATCTGATATTTGTCAGGTCAACTCTGTCAACACGTGGGGCTGAACACTAACCCATGTTGGTTAGGTGAGATTTCCCCAAATTATGTTGTCATTAGATGAAATAACTCTTCTTAACGTGCAAGATACGTCAGGTTACTGTTCTGAGTTAGCACTGGACGAACTGAGACAAGGACGGACTAAAACTACTGAGTAAACGGGCTGATCTTGCAAACGGACTAACTACGCGAACTTGACATCGTTACAATGGGAGAGCTCACCAAACGATCTGGGCATCGCGACAGCAGGCAAACGGACTCAACTTCGCAAATGGTTCCATCAGTCTTTCTGCGAACTTCTATACTGGGTTTTGCTTACTGGGCCCGATGTCTTGGGCTACTAATCTTATGGGTTCATATTAGCCCATTTAGATAATCCGAAAAACACCCACAACAGCTAGTGAAATAGCTTAACGAAGACCCACATTATTCGTTAATTTCTTGTTGATTCAACAGAAAAGGTCAAGATGTTGTTCTCTCTCTCTCTCTGTTCCTTTATCGTTGATAACAGCATCGAGCTTCACTTTTTAATAAAGTTCTCTCTCTGATTAGATATTGAAGATCAATGTTATTGTATATCAACCAAAAACAACTTCATTATTCAAGGTGAAAACAGTTCAAACCACTTTATAATTCAAAGAGTTCCGCTAGCGAATGGTTCAATGTCCGCCGGCGAGTGGAGGAAGTAGGCGATGTTGACTAGCTCGAGGACGTTGAAGAAGCGAGAGAAATGATGAATTGATGAAAACAAATGAAAAAAAATACGAATGGCAATTTTGTCAACAAAATTCATGTACAATGAAATAGTACTATTAAAGCTCACTTCAATTATTTAGTGCGCGTCAAATAAGATTATAATATTATATATTAAAAAAAAAAATGTCTTCTACCTATTAGCAAGACTATTTGTCGGGTTTAATTACATGACATTTTATAGAAAAACAACTAATTCTTTCAAATATAGGAATATATATAAACTATTTTCTACAAAAAGTGCTTTCATAAATTTGTAATTCTCTAACATATATTAGGGGATGTCTAGACTCTAGAAATAAAATATTTGCCTTACACCGACCTTAAAAATGGATTTGAGTGCATATTAGAAGAGTTTTTCTATTGATAAAAGGAGGTTTTAATTTTTAATCCAAAAGACTCTCCTTATTAAGTACATTTGTGTTGTTTAGTTGCAACTCCAATAGAGTTTTAGTTGATTAAAGTTTGCGTTGTTTGGTTGCATGATATGCACTAAATTAAAAGGACTCAATAATACTTCTTTCAGTGCACTAGCATAATAGGATATTTTGTTTGCCATGACGAATTGACAATTCAAAACCAAAGTTGTGTGCATGCATGATTGTAGTACAATAGAGTTTTGTTTTAGTTGTTTAGTCATGTCACTCCAATAGAGTTTTTAATCTATTAAAGTTTGTGTCTTAATCTCGCCTACATGAAGCAATGGTCAATTCAACTTTGATTGCATGATATGCACTAAATTAAAAGTACACATCTGACTGTCAATAATACTTTTCCTCACTAGCGCTGAGAGGTTATTTTGCTTTCATGACCAAATGACAATTCAAAAACAAAGTTGAGTGCATGCAGAACCAGCCAAATGGATTAAAGATGATCAACTTGTAGACACTTTAAGGATTATAGGAAAAGTACAATATTGGTTTGTAAAATGTAAGTCATTTATGAATTGTTTTTGTTTGGGCCCTCTTGAACTTTGATGCCATCTTTGGTTTGGATACAAATATAAAGCATAGCAATTTAAAGTGAAAAAAACAATGGGATGTAGCCGATGTGAACAGACCTTTAAAGTTGGTTAAAATCATCTGTTATTGTCACAATAATTTTGTTTCAAATGAGGTAGGACCTAATAAGCATTTGCTATGCTGTTGAAGAGGTAGCAAAGAGAGAAAGGTACATGATTTCTATCTTTAATTGATCAATATTTTTGAATTCAATGTCCAATTGAAATTAGTTCATCATTAGTGTGATTATCTTCAAATACATGGATTTTGGACACATTGACTGCCATATCATTTGCTTAGGGCGATCTGTTTTTCAAAAAGGGTGTTTAGGATGATAAATTAGGGCCACTAATATAATTAAACCTTATCTTAGGGCTGGTGGGTCATGGTCGTAATTAGGAGCAATAATTTGGATAAGGGATTCGATCCCTTAAAAAATTTGGATAAAGGATCATTTTCAATTTTTTTAAAAAAAATTTTGATACACTTATTGGTGGTCTACTAAGATATCTATCATAATTAAACATTAGTTATGCTCTTAGAAACTTTTCTATATTTATTTTAATAAAATGATAAACTAATTTTTTTTTTCTCTTTCTTTTGTGAGAACTAACAACTTAATAAGATTAAAAATGAAATTTGTCACCTTTAGTTTAAATTTTTTATAAATCCTTCTTCTTGTATTTTTTTTTTTTTCAATTTTTTAAAATTTTCATTCAGATTCAAGTTTTCTTTCTTCTTTTTTTCAATTTTTAATTTAAACAATCTTATAAATCCAATCTAATAATAATTTATAAACTTTGAGAAAAGTTCATAGATTCAAACAATAATTCAAATCACTTTCCGTTATAAACAACTAAATAACAAATCAACTTACATTACCAACACCCAATAAAGTTCTTTCTCCCATGAAAAATGATATTATATCAAATTTGAGTGGCAAAATAGTGAGAGCAAAAAGGGACAGAAAAAATGAAAATTAAAAAAAGAAAAAGGAAAGAAAATGATGAAAAAGAGAGTTTTATAAATTAAAAACAATTTTGTCAGTACACATACTTTGGTACTCTGAAACTCTAAATATTAAATAAGAGTCACAAGATTCCAATTTAAATTTGTTATCTTATACTCTGTTTCAACATTCAATCCTCTAATTGTTAATAATCTAAAGATTAGGAGGATAAATATTTTAAAAGAAAGTGCAAGTCAACCCAATAAGCCTTTGCCTTATAAATTAGTAGTACTAGTAAATAAGTAGTTAGATGTTGATATATATATATATATATATATATATTTCTTCAATAAGGACATAAGTTATTTTAGGACCATAAGTTACAATTACTTATTTTTAGTAGACACCACTGTAATGATAAAACTGGTTGAAAACATGTGATTATAATTAATAATTTTAAAATGAAAATTTAAGGATATTCTTACTATAAAGCGTGTCTTTCTCTCTCTATATATATATGTTCAATAAAATTATATATGTGTGTGTTATTCTTCTAAAAAGTATATATTCAATAATAATTTTATTTTCTGAACTATTACAATTTGTAGATGATGATACAACTCAAGCCCACAATGATATAAAAGGTATACCATAAGGCTTATCCAACTACTGATCATCTTATATGTTAGATAAATTTTTTGGGTGTTTAACTTATGACAAATTTAAGTTGGGCCAGTTGAGGTTCTCGGTCAGGCGGGCATGAGGCCTATTCTTCTCAATCCAGAAGGGCTTCAAACCACACTCCCACATGTTTCTAAATACATCTAGTCTAGTACTTAATTGTTAGAACTTGGTGTATATAGAAGTCAATGAGGTGTATATATCAGAATCCAGAACAGGTCCCATAGCATTGACATGACTAAAGAAGTGAGCAAAAGATCACGTGACGGCATGCGCATAGTGGCGTCGTTTCTACGCTAGGCAGTGGATACTGAATTTGCAAATTCATTGACTTTCGAGGGTCATTTTTCTTACATCCAAAAAAGAAACATTAAAGGGACAAAATGTCTCGTCCAAGTTGCTGATTCGGCCTCCACCCGATCAAATCTACACCGTACAATCGCAGCATCAATGCAGAACACCTCACCAAAAAAATGCAGGGACATAATTGGAATATCAATAAATCGATTCAAGCCGAGAGACGCCGGTCTTCGCAATTTGCATTTGCTCACCTATTTATAGATAAAGGCTTCGCGTTGATTTGAAAAGAGGAAAAAAATAAATCGAGACGATAAACAAAATAATGTCGGGAGGCATCGCGCGTGGTCGACTCGCCGAGGAGCGAAAGTCATGGCGGAGGAACCACCCTCATGTCAGTACTACAACCACCCTCACTCTCTCTCTCTCTCTCTCTCTCTCTTTTTTACTCTGTTTTGTTTTGTGTTTTTGATTATTTTTTTAATTGGGTATGATAATCTAGGGTTTTGTGGCGAAGCCAGAGACGTTGGCGGATGGTACGGTGAATCTAATGGCGTGGCATTGCACGATCCCCGGTAAAGCTGGCGTAAGTTAGACTATACACCCTTCCTTTTTTCTCTCTTTTTGTGATTTCTTGTAGAAAATTTTTGAGTGATTGATTGGTAGAGTTTTAGCTGTCAGTGATTTGGTTTTTGTTGTGTTTGTTAGCCTTTGTTGTTACTGGCACTTGGTTGGTTGGTTGATATGAACTGTTTCAACAGTATTGGGTTGTTGCTTTGACTGCAAATGATTATTAAAGCGATTATGCTGCTTATTGCTGTGCTGGGTTTGCATAGCGTAACTGAATCGTGACTATTCATGATGTAATTTGTGGCCTTTTGTGTTGGAGTTATTGATGGTTCATAAGAAGGGATCTTTTTTTACCCATCTTTCTCGTCTGTGGTCTAATCAAGGAAGTAAATATTTTATACAGATATTTTTTTGTGTTTTGGGGGGATCGGTTTCAAAAATGTTCTTTAGTATTTTCGATATTTTGAGAAAATCAACAATGTTTGTATTTTGACCTATATCTTTATAAATTTAGATCCAGTATTTTCACCAAAGTTGATATCTACTTTCTTGGGTCATATTACCGTATAACTAATATTTGTATCAAAGTTGCTTGTTATTATTTGATTTTACATTAAAGCTAATGTTGCCGTATGCAAACTCTTGGAGGAGGCCTTCTAGAAAGTTAATATTTTCATTGTTATTAAATCGTTGTACATTTTTTATTCTTAAGAAGTTTTAAACTTTTTAATTTCTTTACATTTACTTAATTATTCTTGTGTCGTCTAATCTAATAGAAGCTTAGGTAACAGCAGGAGGGTTTGTGATGAACTTTTAAACCAGTGTGGTTCATGTGTAGTTGGGCAGCAAAGGAGAGCTCAGTAGAAATTTCCCTTGTATGAATTTTTTAAAAAAATGTTAGTGCTGTGGCTTTTCATATGGATACAAAACTTTAGTGGTTAAAATTCAGTTTTCCTACTTCTCCCGTCGCCCACAGTGTTCAATAAGTCCTCTTTGATTGTTTTCATGTGTTTTTATGATTTTATTGCATAATCGAAGAGTTGTAGTGTTTAATAAGCAATGTCACCTCTTTATGTTTTGTCATGGTTTTAGTGCATAATTAAACTCTCTCATTTTTTAGAAATAACAATTTTGAGGTTATTATGCTAATGTTATGTATGTTTTATGATGGAATATGACTTATGTGGGTTTGGGACATAATAATTTTAGCGTATTTTTGGGTAGAATATTGGGCGAGGTTTCGTTTTCTCTAAGAAATTATTGCCTTTTAGTAGTTGCTTTATCCTCCTACAGTTGTTGGGTTCATATTTCATCAACCCTATTAGAATTTTTTTTTATTTATAGTTGCCAAAGCCATGATATACATTGATTGGTTTTTCTTCATTCTTGTGTTAATTTTCCTTGGATTATGTTCCTGCATCATGTTGCATTGCATCCAATTTTGTTATGAATGTTTTGTAATGGAATGGCTATGCTTATCCGATTATATTGATTATGTCTTTGTGAATATATAGTAAATGCTGAAGGCTTAGGGGCAATTACATGTCATTGTGGTTCCTTTACCACCGCCCAATGTGGCTTAACAGTAGAGAACGCTCATTCAGCCTGACAATATCTCAGGTTCGAGTCTCTACACCGCAGGTGGTAGTTCAAAAAGGAAAAAAATATCGTGGCTGTTTTTAATTGTCTTATAATTGGAAGGAAATAGAAGTATTATGAAGACGAAAAAGTTATGATAATTTTTGTTCTAGAAGTTTGGATAGTATTTACTAATAATCATGTATTATTGCAGACTGACTGGGAGGGTGGTTACTTCCCGCTTACGCTCTACTTCAGTGAAGATTACCCTAGCAAGCCACCAAAGTGCAAATTTCCTCAAGGTTTCTTCCACCCTAACGTCTACCCGTCTGGGACTGTTTGCCTATCAATTCTCAATGAAGACAGTGTAAGTATCATTTGCTGCTCTTGAGAATGCTTCGTAGTTACTAATTAGTTCATAATTGTTAGTCATAAAAGTTAGTTAATTCTGAGGTTATTCAGCACACTTGTATCATTTGTAGGGGTGGAGACCAGCCATCACAGTGAAGCAAATTCTCATCGGTATCCAAGATTTGCTAGACCAACCAAATCCTGCGGATCCAGCACAAACAGAAGGTTATCATCTCTTCATCCAGGTATTTAGCTACAACTTCTTATTCAGTAACATATCTGGAAACTTAGTACACGAGGAAGAGGCCCCTTGTTCTATTTAGTTACTAATATGGTTTACATAATCCGTCCTTTCCTTATTTTTGAACGTTAGAGCAACAATTAGAATTTTTTTATATGAAAGAATGGCAAAGTTCTTGTCCCATGACAAGATATTTGACTGGGTTGGTCTAATGAACAACATTAGAGAAGTTTCCCTGCAGTTGGAAGTTTCTGCAGCAACTTTGTTTAACGAGCCCCTATATGGGAACATTACCGGATGGTTTATATACATTAAAGAATGCTAAATTCGTGCAAAAAGAATGAATTCTGTTAACAGTCTGCTGAATTTTGACTTTATTGTTCTAAGAAACGACAACTTTGCTTTATGCAGGATGCTGCGGAGTACAAGAAAAGAGTTCGTCAGCAGGCGAAGCAATACCCCTCTATGATTTAATGTTAATCTGCTTTTCTTAGAGACTGTCTCTTGTATAATGCCAATGCTAAACGCGCTTTCTAAAGAATTTTCAGATTTTATAATTGTTGGTTGCCTCTATATGTAGTCTTGGTGGCTGAACTGTGTTTCCATCTCTTCGTGTAAAACCTGTTAATATGTCACATTATACCATTCAGCCATTGTTGCTTATTGGTGTTTATAACAGTTTAAACCTTTGGTTTTATTTGTGTTTGTCCTTGGTTTTGGTTCTTTTTCGTATTGAGATTTCTTTGTTGTAGGAAATGACTCACTGGTTTTTAGGTACCAGTTAATTTGTCATTTGTCTTTGTGATCTAATATGTTGTTTGTTTCATTAGGTTCTTTCTTATGAGTGATTGATGACTTATTGCCAGTATATTACGCTATGGCTGTACGTACACCATCTGATTGTGTGCTACATCCAACAATATAAACTGATAAAATCGTTGTTGCGATAATTTGAAGGTGGTATAAAGTCCGTGAACTAGATAACAGTTCCATAGTTAATTATTCTAATCTGTTATGGGTATTTTGGAGTTATCTAAAATGGGTTGGTAAATGTCTAAGATTAGTCCAGTAGAACTGTCCAACATACTAGAAAGCAGGGAGCCTGTCTGCTTAAGTCTTAGCACACAGATGCTGTCCAGCTAGTTAAATCGAAATCGTTTACTATTGCGACCATCGGATCACTAGTCATCCTCAGCAGCCACAGGTCGTCTAGAACCGATCTCAAATCTTAGATTCTCAAATTCTCCAAATGCACAATCTGCGTAGGTAAACTCATGATTAGACTTTGGACATTTCAGTTTATAGAAGCGAGCTCTCTCTACTGTTGTAGCTCGCAGATCGCAAATCAACTTCAGTCAGAACTGTCAGACGAAATTTAGTTAAGCATACCGTACGCACTAATCCTTTAAGAGATTACAACATAATTTAAGGAAATTTCACCTAATCAGTATGAGTTTAACATCTAAACCATGCTTTGACAGAGTTGATCTGATTAGTGTTAGTCTCGAAAATTTAATATATCATAATTTTACTTTGTCTTATTGTACATTACTGTAGCCTCTCATTCTCTATAAATAGGGGATGCATTTCATTTGTAAGAAGAGAGGAAAACACTTAGTGTAGATACTGTCACCCTACCGAAATAACTGGTAAACAATCGTGAACGTAAACTATTATTTGGATCGAACCACGTAAAAACTGATCGTAACAGTGCTTCTTCCTCTTCCCTCTCTTCTTCTCTGTCATTTCACTCACTTTACAGTTTGAGCTTCAAAAAACCTGGTAAGCTAATTCCAGACTTCAATACAATCAAAACACTATAATTAGATCCGCAAGGAAGAAAAACAAGTTAACGGTTATTACTTTGTTGCAAAAGGAGTACAGTATAATAAAATCAGAAATACTATGCATGAGACCTCTTTAACAATAGTAATATCTCTCAAAATCAATAGTAGGGATATAAGTGTAACACAAAAGATTTTAGATTGGGGCTAAATGCAATGCGAAATATGATTATCTGTATTGGATTAAAATGATCATAAATAAGATTTGGTTAACTGAATGACTACAACCAATTAATAAAATTTGAAGAGATTTTGGTTGAAAAAGACGCTGTCTTAACTTAATAATGGGTGAAATCGTTGACAGTTTCCCATAAGACAAGTGAACTGGTACTATTACTATTAGTTATTTCGGTTTAGTTCGTTGTATGCATGTTCTAATTAGATTACACTAGATTTCAACTAATGTTAGATGGAGATGGTATCTCTTTCATAATTTTACTATGAGAGTGGTTAAACAGAAAATCCAAATGGCCACAGGCATAGCCTCTGTCTCAGTTACGTTGACATCCGACTACTGAGTTTAGATTCCCGTTCATCAATTGAAAGAAAAAAACAATAAACAAATCCCTCCAAACTAGTTAAGACTATATATCGAAGTGGATGGAAAAGTGATTTCCGTACAAAGGCCCAACAACAACACACAGGCCCATACAGATTCCAGACAGCCGCTGGAAATAATTTTTAGAAGAAAAGTCCGAGTCCGAATTGAATCAGTTATCAGCGGCCCCCCAACTCTTCCAATTGACGCTCCATGGCCGAATACTACCCACCACCACCGCCAGGTACCCATTACACCTACTACCCGCCACCTCCTCCGCCACCGCAGCCTTACATCCCTCAACCACCACCACCAACTTTCGCCCCCTACGTGAGTCCTCTCGCTACTTATGGGGAGGTCCGCACCCTTTTTGTTGCGGGCCTGCCCGAAGACGTGAAGGCCAGGGAGATTTATAATCTCTTCCGTGAATTTCCCGGTTACGAATCCTCCCATCTTCGCACCCCAACTCACACTTCCCAGGTACTCTCTGTCTTTTATCTTGTTTTGCTTCCAATTCTTATGAATTTAGTTTTAAACATTACTCGTTATTATTGTTATCAGAACCATTTTGCATGTTTGTATGAGTAGTTTTCGTTCCGTGGGTCTAATAATGAGCTTAGATATTCGCGCCGCTTAAGTAATTAATCTCAATAGTTCTGATAGACCTCTTAACCATTAGATGTCAGGTTTAATATAATTAAAAAAAAAAAAAAAAATCAGTTAATGACCCAACTTGTTTGTTGATTATATTGGTAGAGAATTGGTTGCTTCTCGTTACTACTATAGAATGTTTTCTTGGACGTTTGGTTATGTTTAAATGATAATTAAGGATGTTAAGCTGTGGAATGGTGGGTGACACATATATTGTTTTGTTGTTTTTTTAGCTCAATAGAAATCTTGTATCTAGTGATTTGTGTATTGCTGGTATCTGATATGGTCTTGGTTTGATGACAGCCATTTGCTTTTGCAGTATTTTCGGATCAGCAATCTGCAATTGTTGCAATGCAGGCCCTGAACGTAAGAACATATTTTTATATATACTATATCATATGATACTGTGAACTGTGTTATAAGCTTAAAGAGAATTTTTGCCGTTGTGGTTGGAGTTTAATGTCAAGCGGAAGAGTCACTTTTGAATCATGCTCATCTGAATACGTTGCCAGCGTATACAATGGTTACTATTCAAAGTATTGGTGTTGTTTTATAGAGCAAACTAATTCAAGTGGAATTTGGATTTCAGGAACTTAGTACGTGCATCTATTAGTGAAAAAAACTACTAATTAGTTAGTTGATTACCGGGAAAATATTAATATTTATTAGGTTTTTTTAAACAAAATTTGAAGCTTGTGTGAAGAAATTTGCTTACGATGTATGCAGAAGTTATAGCAATAGTCTTTGTGTTGTTAGGTGTCCTGACATAAAGCGTGCCAGAAAATACCATTGTCGTATTTGAATTCTATTAGGTTATTATTTTTGCCAAATATATGATATTGAGACTGGTTTTGTTGCAAACTATATTGCCGTAGATACTTTATGATATTTTGAATTTATTTATTGCTATGGGATTTAACTGGTAAAAAATTAATGTTTGTTGCGTCTTATCATGCCTTTGCTAATGATGTCTCTCAACAAAGGGAACACCTGCATAAGTGCAAGTTTTTTTTTACGCTACTCAGTTACATAACTCTAATGCTTCTTTAGAATTCTTTGTCTGTCAACATTGAATAGCATTATGCCCAAGGGTCTCTTATTTTATTAATATTTTTTTCCTTCTGAAGTCTAGGAGAGGACATTTACAATTAACTGTAGGGTGAGGCACTCTATGGCTGTATGCTATAAATTATTCGTGGATTAATCTTATTTTATCTTTCAATTTGATGTTAATGACAAGTTTGTGGCCATGGTATACAAAAACTTTTGCGAGAGACAACTGCTACTGCACTGTAAAGCTGCAGAACATCAGATATATTTAATATTCACTAAGAGTCCTTGGTTTTTTAACTGTGTATGCAGGGGATGGTGTTTGATCTTGACAAAGGATCAACCCTATATATTGATCTTGCAAAATCTAATTCTCGATCTAAGCGCTCAAGAACAGGTCTCCTGCTTATTGGATCTCTTCCCTTTAATATTTGATTATATTTTCACTCCGTATTTTGATTGATTTCTGACTGCTTCATGTCTACATCTTGATTATATGGCAATTAGATGATGAATGGACTGGCTCAGATAAGAAAGCTAGAGGATCATTTTCAAGTGGAACTCATGATTCTGGTAAGTGGATTGCCTAGATAGTTAGGCTATATGAAAAACCCCTCGTGATAGCTCCTTGTTTGAACATTTTCATCAAGATTTTTATTTCTGGAACTTCTTATGCATATAAAATAATTTTCAGCACAATCTCTCTCCCTCTTGTATTTTTCATTTGCTTGATGTAAGCTGTGTGGTGCTTGTCTGATTCAACACTTCGACTACAAATTAAGTACTGAGTCACATGGAAGACATGTTTCTATAGAAGCTCACATTGCACATGTTTTGCACGCTTGGGCACTAGCAGGTTTGGGCAGCGTTCACATGCCTGGAATGGCTAATTCTGCTTACAACATGATTGCTTATCCATCTACACAAAGGTCATCTGCACTACTTGAGCACATTTTTCGTTACTTGGAAGGGATTACCTAATTAGCTAGTTTATTTATTTATTTTTAATTATTATTTTCAAGTAAATGCTTCTAGCAGATTGGTCTAGATCATAGTAAAATGGAGTTTAGTATCTGCCCTTTTAAGTATCACTTCTCTATGTAATTGCTAAACCTTCTCTTATTATTAATTAATTTTCATTTTTCTATTTTTCAGTCATGAAAACTTTGATGCAAGAGCTGCGAACGAGATAGCAGCTGGTAAATTGGTAAAGTTACTTTTGAACTAATTTTTGTTCTGACTTCAATTCTAGTTCCCATAAGTTGCTTGCCTTTCACTGCAGATGTCAAATGAGTATAGTTATAATCTTACTTATTTCTCTTTTAAATTTGGAATACATGTTTTAACATTTTATAAGGACTGTGATCTTTGAATTTTGTTTTTGCATTTTTACATCTTTTGATATTGAACTCTTCGGTGTTAAAAGTAACAGTGATGTGTTTAGTATTAATCAGTTTATTGCTAAATCTTTTTGCTTCAAAATGCATCATAAAAGTCACTGTTATATTATTATTCACTTTTTTTCTTGAGTTAGATGTATTTAATTGTTTAACGGTTGTGATCTTTGAATGTTGTTCATGATTTTTTATATCTTCAAAAGCTCAACTTTGAGTAATTTTGGTGATTTGTGTCAAACTTAGAGGCAGTCAGAAAATATCACATGAATGTTAAAATATCGGCATGTTTCTTTAGAAATCCAATGTTTTAATATTTTCTTCAGAGTATAATAGTTCTATAATTACTAGATATTATTGGTCCTACCTAGAGATTGTTGGATCTTTTGTTGCACGTAAATTAAGAAATTTCTTCTAGTACTCAAGCAAACAGAAATGTTTTCCTCATAAATGCATAAGATTCAAAAGATCTTTTGAAAGACTATTATTTTTAGTTAGTGCTGATGCAGTTGCCTCATCAGTTCCTGCATTTCTCACATGAAGACCTAAGTTTTCTGAAGAAACATCAAACTAAGTGTGCATTTACGAAGGATTTTCTATATATGTTTTACATGAGTTCTGATGTTTCAGCAATGTTGTCAAATGTGATCCTGTTACACTTGGCTACCAAGGTCATTATTTCATATACATTTTTCTTAACCAATCCTGTCTGTGTGCTTTTTAAAAGTTTAGTTGGAAATTGCATTACTTAATGCAATATGTCTCATAGATGAACTCTCTCTCTCTCTCTCTCTCTCTAAATAATGTACTGCAAGATGCACTAATTTATAGAATTATTCTTATTTCCAATCTTATTGATAGACCATTTTGTCTAGTCTATCACTTCCGCTGCAATAAATTTTACATTATTTAGCAAGTTGAATAATCCTTTTCCATTATCAATAATCTTAACGATCCTTCTTGTATTGACAGAATAATTCCTCAGCTTCTCATGCTCCAAAAAGTGGCACTCCATGTCCAACACTTTTTGTGGCTAATTTAGGTGCAACTTGTACAGAGCAAGAATTGATTCAAGTATTTTCAAGGTAAGAAGTCATAATCCTTGTCATGTAATGTATTTGTGGATTGTAATCTTATCTCAGTTAACTTTATTATCAGGTGCCCTGGGTTCCTGAAATTAAAGATGCAGAGCACATATGGGCCTCCAGTTGCATTTGTCGACTTTCAGGTGCGCCCAATCTATGCCTAGTTTACATACACACTTTTCATACATGCTGAAGAAAACTCACATAATGACTTCTCTCCCAACGAGCATGAGGTGAAATGGTCAACTTGGTTACGAGTATTATTTTCATAGCAAAAAAGAACCAATTAGAAGAAAGAACAAAAGAAAGCTCTAGTCATTCTAATGAAGTCTCCAGTAACTTAGCATAGCAATTTCCCTACTAGTTTAAATGTTCTGTTTCACTTAACATTATATTTAACTTTTGTACTGAATATATGAGAAAAGCCTTATCAAGTATGTGCAACTAAATATGCAGGATACTGCTTCTTCTACTGCAGCACTCAATAGTCTACGGGGTACTATTCTGTACTCATCACCGGCTGGTGATGGCATGCGGTTAGAGTATCCTTTTAATGGAGCATTTTATCTTTTGATCTATAGCAATGCCTTTCCTTTATGTGCTTTATATATTGTTGGTTTTGTTTCCAACGGTTTGGCTTAACGAGTGATCTAGATATGCAAAATCAAGGATGGGAAAGCCGCGGAAGCCGAAGTAGTAACATAAATCAAGTTGGAACTGCATACAAACAAATTGATGGAGACCATATTACCATTTGCCTGTGTACCTGCCACCCTAGTGGATGCCCATCATAATCTACATGCCAAACAATTGGGTGTCCAAAGATAATTTATAGCTGTTATCCGATTGTCATTCTTTTACTAAATCAGTTTTGTCTTGACAATCAGACAATTTACTCAATGAGAAAGCAAGTTGAGTGATTTTGTCTTCTAATGTGGTTTAAGATTCTTGGTCTTTCTTTCTTCTGTTTTCTTTGTTTCAAAGCCATGCAGCTAATGAGAACCAGTTGTACCAAAGTTCATTAAGGACTTGGCTGACAGGAAACTAGCTTCAATTTGAATTCACTGTTAAATTCTTGCAAGTGACAAGTGGGCTTCTTGATGGCAATTGAATGAAAAATTTCAAGTGGTACAATAATTCAATAATCCGACCATGGTAATAATACTCGATCTAGTGTCGGTATAATTACATTTAATGTATATGTCAAGAACTGGTACAATTGACACCTCAATTTGGATTTCTAACAGTTCTCTAACCTGTATAACATAATTCAAATTGGCGATGTGTTTTCCTGTGACAGCATAGATGGATTGTATCACAAAACGTATGTTCTTTTTGTTTCGAAGGCCCAAGTTATTGACACTCCAGCTCATGTATATTGTTATTTTTTGAACAAAAGATATTTATATTTACAATTTTATCTTCATGTAAAATTACTTCACAGGACAAATACTTAATTTCAACCTTAGCTTCCCTGCTAATGATGCTTCCATTCATTTAAAAATGCATGTATTTTAAATAACATTACCTACTGATAATATACAGCACAATCGGGAATTGTGGGTTTAATAAACAGTGATTAATGATAAACCAAATATTGAAAAAGATAAATAAAAAATGGGTTAAGTTGTCTTACTGATTAGATAGGCTTATACTCATAAAAAACTCTTGAATATTCTTCAACAATCACTCTTATAACTAATTCAAGAGTTGTTATCGATAAATAAGCCTACTCAATCAATTAAATAATCAAACCTTAAAAAAACAAAAAACAAAACAATAAAGGTGTGGTTACAAATTTAAAATTAAATATTTGTAAAGTGAGGTCATAAAATTATATATGGCATTTCAGAAATGCTTAAAGTGGGATGTCAATGATATTGGCCTTATTCAATTGTTTGATTATACAACCGAGAATAATCTTCTTCCTCTTCCAATTTAAAATAATTAAATTATTATTTTAAAAAAAATAAATAACAAAGTATGTGGAGTATTAAAAGGAAAAATCCATATTGTCTTTCTAAAAGGCTCTTTGATTTTTCAGAGAGTGCTTTCAATTGTTTTTACAAAATACGGTTCCAAAAAGTACATTCACATGTGTATCCGCAGATTCTATCATGGATTTCATTGTAGTGTAAGTATCTGTAAAGTGGATTCAACCAAATGCCTTTCACATTACCCCATCAATTTTCTATGCTCAAATGAGTGACATTTTGACTTGTAAACAATAGTTGTTGAACGCCTCATGTTGCCGTGCCATCCAATCCGCCAATGTAAGGTCACACTTACAAGAAACCCATCAACAATTAATTTCTAATTCTATGATTCTATCATAAAATCTGCAGATACACTAAAGAAGTACGAATCATGAATGAGTTTCGAGAGAGCAAACACAAGTGAAAGTCAATATCTTCCCAAGTCACTCTTCACCTAAATTTGACTTTTCAACTTCAATAATTACAGGGTCACCAATTTCATTCAAGATATTTTTATTGTTTTAGACAAATCAATGAATTCATTGTCCTGTGATCGTGATACGGCCCGATACAACTAACCACACCAAGTTTGCCATGTGCCCTTTTATTTGAGGTCAGGTGCCCCTAAAAGGTCAAATAGATATTAACATTAATAACATCATTGCCTTCCAAAAGGTAGTTGATGGTTAAACAGTCTTGAGTCTTGACCTTGAAAAGTCAAAATGGCCCCCAAAAGTCATAGATTAGGTGTAGCTCACCTCATGTTCCTCGCGTAACTCTGCAGTGAAATTCATTGCATGCCCACGTTATTGAATTTTGTAGGGCAGCCGGTGTGGAGTACTATGTGATTTCTTTGAAAACGGAAATGTTTAATTCTCTTAGTCGAAACTTCTTTATAGGATTTGCAATGTCATGATAGTTTGTTCAAGATCAGTATATTTGAAATGTTGAGAGTTATATTAAGTTAAGATAATATGACATTCAATTAAGAACATGACTCAAACATGAGATAACCGAATATTATTCCTTCTATTGAAAAATACTAGGTTGATTGTTGAATTTTGCACTCTAGATTTAAGTAAAAGTATATAAGAATATTTTTAATGCAAATGTATATTGTCTTTTAAAGAAAATAGACACATCACCAATATTAAGAAAATATGCATCCTACGTGGTATAAATATGGATTGATAAACACTCAAATCTAAAAAGACTTTCCAGTGCTAATATATTCATTTGAATAATAAACAATCAAATAATAATATATCATTGAAGAAAATTATCATAAAATATTATTTGATAGAAGTCTCAATGATTTATTACTGACATGACTGTCCAGAAAATTCTCTGAAAATAAACATTGAGGTTGACAGTATCTATTTTATTTTTTGCCATATCATTTTAATAGTGGTTAGGAAAGTTTGCATTGAAAAGATTAATTTTAATCCTATATCAATTTATTTTATACGACACTCTATTTTTTTACAATTCATACTTATATTTGAGATGATCTAAGTTGATTATAACCCCCTATGGTTACCATTTTGATATTAATGTAACTTTTAAAATAATTATTATAAGAAATAATAATCAATTGTTAAGTTAATTGACAAAATTTAGTTAATTGCATTTTAATTTTTTCTTTAAAAGCCAAAACCAAATGGACTAGAGGTCTACTATAATCTATCAAAATCAATTATTATTTGTACCATTTAGATGTTTGCTTTGATATTTGGAGTCAATTACCCACAAAAATTCTGTATGATATCTTTAGCGAAACTTAAATTCCCACCACTAAGGTGGGAATGTACATAACCACTAGTGTTAAGAGATGATGTACTATTTTAAAATTTGTTGAGAGACTTAAAAACAATGTGCAAATGTTAGATTCTTATTCCAAGAGTGTTGTAATTAACTATGTATAATAATACAAATAGACATAATAAGGGAATGCATTTTTACTCTTGTTTGAGTGAACTATTGACTATCCATTAAACGATATTCACATTCCATTTAATTCTTCTATTGTTAGTGACCATTTTATCCTAAATTAAATTTATTAAATAAAAAAAAAATCTAAAAAGACTTGCACATAATTATTTAGGATACAAAATCTCTTTACTCTTCCTTATTTTAACATTTCATAAACCTAAAACCGTATATTTTTCATCCATTTTTTTTTCTAGCATATCTTTGACACTTTACTTGATTATGAATTGATGGTGAATATTATTATGCAACAAGAAAGTAAAAAGTGAAAATAACACATAACTAAGAAGCAAACTTTTTTCAGTACTTTTAAACTTATAGTTTTTTTTAAGATTTGTTTTTGTAGGAGAATAAATTTCTGGAAAACGAGTTTAGTTTTTCTGAAAAAAAAAATGCAATATTTTAGAAAAAAAAATTGGAATGATTAAAGTAATAATTTTCAAATAATATATATTTATAAGTCTTGAAGAAAAACCTCCAACGAATATTTGAAAAAAAAAAAAAACAAGAAAAAGGTTTTAAAACAAGCATATTCCCAATTTATTCTTTTAACATTAAATATTTGTTAAAAAGAAGTATAAAATTATAAAAAGGGTAATTTGGAACAATATAAAGTGTCTTGTAAATTTTATAATAGAAAATGTTTATAGAAAATAAATGAGAAAATAAAAATAACCTTACTTAAAAATATTTAATTATCAAAATCATCCAAGAATATATAAAATGGTTATTATTAAAAAAAAAAAAAAAAAAAAAAAGATCGGACAAATTCTTTACTTGTAGAATTGTGTAAAAACGTCGTAAGTGATATTATGTATTTCAATCTTTAGTTATGAAACATCTACAAAATTCTAAAATGCTTAAATAACCAAACTAACTTCTTTTTTTTTTTCGAGGTATCCAACATACCAATCTTTAATTCATATTATATGGATAAAAAACATGGTGCAAAGTCTTTGTATGGAAGGTCTCATGGAAATTGGTATTGCTAAGGTATGGCATGTAATTTTTGAAATATTATAGCGAATGTGATTGGGTTTGTCTATGTATTGTTTAAGAAAAAATTGAATAGCTTAATTAATCTAACAATATCTAATAATATGAAGAAGGCACATCTTAGAATATAGATATTTTATACTGATATTATAGTGACTAAAAATTAAATGCATGCACTAATTTTTAGGAAAAAAATGCAACAAAGGATGATATTTGGAAGATGAAGAAGAAGAGGCGGGTTGTTAATTGAGTCATTTTGTTTGTGATTATTATAGCAAGTAAAGATTTAATTGTCTTTCAAAAAAAAAAAAGTAAAGATTTAATAGATCTTGGGTGCAAGGAGAAATACTTTGGATGGCAATAGAGCCACCTTTTTTTATACATCAAATTGATAATGGTAAAATAGATAATTTTAAAAATTCATTGCATATTATTTTGTAATCATTTTATAGTAATTCCTTCTTTACTTTTCAAAATCCGTTATAGAGAAATTAAAACTGTTTAATGATTATTTTATAATACTTTATTAAACTTTTTTAATGTAAAAATTATGAAAAGGAAAACCTAAAATTTATTATCCAATAGCAACCCAAATTGGCCCTTAAAGTAATTTTTAAAAATGGAAAGTTGCCTCCCCTATATCTGTTTTGTAATGTATGTCTGTTAAAGGATTAAAAGAAATGGAAAAAATAAATAAATAAAAAAAATTTCTTGAAATGCCTATTTTTTAAGAGCGTTCCTGAGTTTAATAGTAAAATGAGAAAGTTGGGTAGAGAAGTTTTATTTTTCACTCGTTCTCTTTGATCGGAAAAAGTACACTTTTTTTTTAACTATTACACTTTTGAAAAATGTATCTAAAATACTTCTGTAAGAAAAAAATACTTTATTATTTTTGTTTCCTTTTTTTCATCCTAGCAAGTACTTTTCATCTATTTCAGCCAAATATACTAAAAAATTGATACAAGAAATTATAACCATTTTGAAACACTAATTTCGCTGAAGTCAAACAATTTCTAATTACATAAAGAAACTTTTTCAAAAGTGATGTCAAATGCTTTAATACAGGAATAGTAATCAAACCAATTTTACTATTTGGGCAATTAATTTGCCACAGCATAATTGCAATGAAGTCAAAAGAGCAAGCTAAAATTGTACTATGAAAGAAAATGACACTATGCTTGCTCTTTCTACATTGGCAACTTAAGCACTAAACAAATTTTATGTCTCAATCCTTTACTTGGGAGGATTAGTCAGTAATTAGTCTAGCCAGTTTGTTGACAATGTGCTACCAAAAAGGATAAAACGACAACAATCTTTTGGTTATAATTTTCAACCTTTATCATACATAGCAGACAAGGTCCATGCATAGATCAAACGTGTTTTATTATTATTTTATTGTTACTATTTATTTTTCTACACTAATAAGTTTATAAAGTTTGGTTCATAAATGATTGTATGAATTCGGCCCTCTCGCTATCTACCTCTTCTTTTAGGGAAGTGTTGAATTAATAATTTATTACTTCTAAAAGTCTAGAAATACTGTGTGAATGTGAGATTGACCGTAGCAAGGCAGTTGAAGTGATTGTGACAAGTTTACAAAAATAATTGTTGAATATTGTTGTCTAACATGCTGTCATTGGAGATTATAAAGCGTGAATGCTACTTTCTTTCTTTTTCTTTTTTTTTTTTTTAATTAATCATCCATACATCACATATACTAAATATCGTGACACTATAAGATATTTCTGATCAAAATCTTTGAGGCGTGATTCGAAAGTAGAGCTCCCATGAGCGGAAAAATACACTCACATTACGCAAAAAAAATTACCCTCAAATTAAGGATCCTAACGCAGACCGAATCATGAACAGAGCTTAGATGAGCCAAATATTATGTGATGGGTGTCATTGCAGCGTAGAGCAATCATGCGCCGCGTGAATACTACTTTCTATATCATACAGGAAAAGGCAAAATTTGAGATAAGCATTGACCTAAAATATATGAATTGAATTTTATTTCAATATATATATATATGAAAATAATTACTACGAACTAGGAGAAATGTATATATAGAGAGAAAAGAAGTTGGCATTTTAAAAACAGTTATTTTACATGATATAAATTTTTTAGAGAAAAAAAAATCGAACTTAACCTCAAAAAAATAGGGGAAATTCATTTTTAATCGCAAATATGAATCTATTCATTTTTAGCCACTTAGAGTTTGCAATTACAAAAAATCCTTATATAAAGTTCACTCCCTTCCAACCAATTCCATCGATAAAACCTAATCCATGCCATTGATGCCTAAGTGAAGATGCGCTACTAAATCTAAGATTTTCTCTTCTCTACATAAAAACAATTGCTAGGAATAAAGATCAAGGACAACCCTTATGATGAATTGAATATTTTATTTATAATTATTAATTCTTTATTTGTACTTATTTTATTTGTAATCAAATTAATAAATTTATTGGAGTTATCAACCGGATTTTTGTACCTTTGTAGTGGATTGAATCCAACTCCATTAACTCAACCCAACCCAAGTAGAACCCAAAAAAGTCCACCCATGTCTATAGGATCGATTATTTAAGTTTTATACAGTAAATAATGGTTAGGAAGGGAATTCATTAGTGATATAATCATTTTGCATGGAACTTCTGGCATAAAGATTTTCAGCCGATCAAAACCAAGAGTGGGTTGAGTTGTTTTAACATAATTACCTAGTTGTATGATACATGCAGGACTAATTTCTTTGTATAATATTTTTTAGGATTAGATATTGTTTATATATATATATATATATATATATGCAAACAAACTATGTTTACATTGTCCATATTTTGTATATTAGTTGATTATTTGCATATAATTTTATAAATTTTTTGTTATGTAATTAATTATAAATTACAAAATGAAGCTATGAAAACTACTATATATGATATTTCTTTGCAAAAAACAAAACAAAATGAGAAAGAAAAAAATTAAAAAGAAGAAGAAGAAGAAGAAGAAACATGCATTTACGATGTTCTAACTACTGAGTACCAACAATCTTCACAAATCTAGTTTGTTTCCCCTAAACCTTATTTCTCGCACAACTCCTAATTTTTTCCAAATTCAACCTACTTTTGTGATTTGACCAAGCTTTTGCAAAATATATATATGTTCTGGTTAATATGAGAATAAGATGATAGATGAAGAACCAACTTGCATTAATGGAAGGGACTGAAAAAGAAGATAGAGAAAAGAGATCGAAGGAAGAATGAAATTGATATATGACATTTGGGTTTATGAATCATATTAAATTTATATTTTCACATTGTGATTCCAGTTTTAATTTTGAATATAATATTAGTGTTTATGATTGGTTAGTTGGATGTACATAGTCTATGAGTGTTGAAAATAAATTTTGTATAAATGTGTCATTTTATGTAATTATATATATAGACATTCTAATAATAAAGATTTTCATTAAAATATAGGTGCGATGAGAAATTTTTTAGGTGGCAATAGAGCCACCCCGATCTTTATTGATGAGTTCCAACTTCCAACTCATCCTATTAGATTTATATATCAAGTTAAGTTATAAAATTTACTTCAGTTTTTTTTAATGCTATTTTCAAAATTCGAATTTCTTTTGGGTGCTAGTTGTTAAATTTTCTCATCTTAAAAAATGATAATTAAATTTATACTCGCGTATAATTCAATGTTAGGTGGGTGTTTTGTGTGCCAAAGTATCGAAGAAATATAAAGTTTGTTGATAAAATGGACATATAGATTCCAAATCCGTGCTTAATTAATTATGATATATCTGTTGGATTTAGATCTTTTGCTAATTAGATAATTAAAAAAATACTTTATCGGCATCCATTTGTTGATTGAAGACTGATCTCAATAATTAGACTTGAGTCCACTTGATGGATTCGTCTTAAATTTGCCTGCACTTTTGTCTGGAAAATAAGAATTATCGACGCCTGTCTTCATGTGGTTACCAGCTTCGATGGCAAGTGACCAGGCAACTTGCCTTGGTCGGTCCTCCAGTTCGGTGCTGGTGCCGAGTGCCGACTCTCTCTCTATATGTGTATATATAGAAATAGGAGATTTATTGGTATTAATAACCTGAGATGGTTAATAATCCAAAATGATATATTCACATAACACCAAAAACTATTTATTTCATAATAGAGGGCGAAAATCCTTCATACATCTTGACAAATATGAATAGTAAAACTCAAATCCTAATTATAGATATAATGAGTAAAAGCATAAATCATTTAGGCTATATTTAGAAGTGTCTCTTATAGCTTATTCGCTCATCCAATATTATTAATTTTTTCTTATTCTTAATATATTTAATAGAAAGGAAACTTTCCCAAACAAAATGTTAACACAAAAATTATTGTAGATCTCTTTGATACATTGAACTGACTAGTAAGTCCAGAAGTTCCACATCCACCATTTTAACCAACTTTTTTTGAAGTTTGTCTCTTCCCAGCATTTGTAAACGTGTATACTTTATTTGTTTATTAATATATCTTTATAATATTCTGATTATTGTTAATATATATTTCATCCTAAAAGATCCCCATTTCTTTTAGGACGGAAAAATATATCTGATCATGCACGTATACAATTGTTATTGGAGTGGAAAAAAGTCCACTAAGCTACAGAATCCTCCCCTACGTAAAGCTAATAACAAAGTAAGCAAAGATTTAAAGGTAACTGCTAACTAGTGAGCACATGTTTGTTTAATTATTATAATTAAAAATAAATTTCTATAAAGTTGCCAGTTGCCACTAAGTTTCTCCACTACAAATGTGGTCCAAAGTTGGATTCAAGTGTTCAGAAATATTATGGTGGTGACATTTACATGTGCCAACCATTTCACAGCTCAGGTCCACTAGACAGTGTTTCATTTTATATACATATATATAAGCTTCAATATACCAAAAAGGAAATTATATAAGAGACTCTGTAGTAAACAATGGCATGAAATAGTTGGATTCTGTCGTTAATTAAAGAGTTTAATAACATTTTACTAAATACAGACAACAGCTAACTTTGAAAAATCAGTCGTCTTAATGGTATAAAATCATTAATTAGGTAAAACCTGCTTCTTCTCTCCCTCTCCGCATTTTTTATTATTATTATTATTTTTTTGAAGTAATCCTCTCCACATTTTTTAAGAGAAAATATATTATATTAATTAATTAGGGTTTTGAAATCTCAATGAATTGAATTATATCTTGTCATTGATGGTGTTGTGGTATTTAATATCATTGTTACATTGGTGTATATAATATGGTGAAATACTATATGAAGACATTCTAAAAAAAAAAAAAAAAATCTGATTCTACTCTAGTTCTATATCCATAATAACAAAATAAGAGTTTAATTACCTTACCCC
>CM041019.1:439068-539348 GCA_022984855.1 Dimocarpus longan | reverse complement strand
GTTACCCCATCCTTACTTTACCTATTAATTGTATTTTAGTACGATTATATAATTTTAATAAACATCAATGATAAAAAATATAGCAAATTATAAATAAAAAAATTATTTATTTATTTTCAAATATCAATATATAGTTTTTTATCGTAAAAAATCATGTGATTTTTTATTAACTTTTTCTCCACTAGCTTGAAAGTTACGTGCCAACATGACGGATTATAAATTTACAACTTCGTGGAGCTCTAAGAATAAAGACAAGACAATGAGGCTCTCATTTTGAGGACTTGAAAAGATGTTTTCATAAAACTATAATAAAAATAAATATTCTTTTTATTATTTATTATTTTATTTGTAATTTCCTTATTAAATTAAATATTAATATAATTTTAAACTTATATATATATATTAAGAGAGCAGGTGATATAAGGGTTTTTATTGTAACAATAAGGAACATATGAATTTTGAAATTAGCGCAAATTGGACATTAACGATTTACGATTTTTCTATTTTTCATTGATTAAATATTATTACGTGATAAAAGAGGGAAGTCAAAAGGACTAAAAAATATCAATTTTAATTTCAAAACTCACATCATTTTAATATTATTTTCTTCACTTACTATAATTCCATACTAATACACTGTTTTGGCTAATTTGAATTTTTAGAAAAACAGTTTCTTGTTAGCTAAAATTCCACCAATGACAGTCTAACAAATAATGTCGTCTGCCCTTTCTTTCTTAAATGCTGTCTTTAAGTTAGTAGATTTTGGGTGCAAAAAATGCTTTGTGTATGGTCTTAATTTAGGAGATGCACGGTGAATCCATTACAATTTACACTGAAGCTCCTCTCTTGAATTGGAGACCTAAAGGTTTTTCAAGTTGCAATTATAAGCAAGGCTGCAATATGTTATTGAAATATTTGGACATTGAATTCTTTTTTTTTTTTTTGCTTTCTAATAATATATAAATTAATATTGTTAGTTATTATCTAACTATAGTATTTAAGACTTGAAGTTGACACATAACTCACTTTCTCACGTATAATATTAATAGATGACAAATATCGGACACATGTTAAATGCCCTATACGGTTATAACATGTATAACAAGAATTTAAGATAAAAAGAAGACAGAGAGTTTAAACTAAAAATCTTTAAACTATGATATTATGTTAATTATTATCAGACCCAAAAGTTTAAACTGATAGAAACAAACCTAACTATAGTTTTTAAGATTTGGTATTGACACGCGACAGTTTTTTCATATATTTATGGATAGTTTTCTTTTGATTCCAAAAGTAGATTTTAGATCACTCATTAAACAGTCTTTATCAATAAGTTTCGGTAGATGATTGATTTAGTATCAGACGTTGTATATGTATAAAAAAAAAATGTTGAATTTCGATTAACCAACTACAAACATATGGTCTTAAACAATTAGGAAAAAAAAAAAGGGAAAAGATTTATTTAATTTTTTTTTTTTAAATCTGCTTATAATTCACTCAACAACGTTATTAAAATATTGTTTTTTCGAGAATCTTAATGAAAGGTTATATTCATATAATAGTACTTCAAATTAAAAATTCGTTATTATAGGGAGACGAAATTGTTCACCTTGGTGTCTCTTGCACCCATGATAGAAAGTTGATGGGTTGAAATTGTATCCTCTTGTTAATATCGACATAATTATAATATTTATAAATTATTAATGGGTACATTAATAATATTTTATATAATAATTTTTCTTGAACAATTAACAATTTCAACTAAATTATAGAAAAATACGTTTCCTAATGCAATCTAAAGAGATAAATTAATATAATTTTAATTAAATATAAGATGATATATTTCTAAATGTGATCTCACTCATTTCATAAATTAAGAATTCAATAAGAAGTACATTCAGGATTGATTATGATGTTTTATTGAATATAAATGGATCGATGCCCTTTTTTTTTCTTCATAAAATTCAAGTTTAATTTGATTTCATCTCTACATTTTTGTAATCTACTTAAAATTTTGGAGTCATATTCTCGTATTACAACGAGAAATTATTTATCATCACTGATCGTTTGAGTGCTTGATTATGTGTAATAAACTTTGGAATTTTTGTATCACCGTCTATTTTCTCATCAAAAGGATTATAGGTGATTCCATGATTTGTTGTCAATCTCGTCATAATTATTAAATTTATCGATAAATCAATAAATAAACTAAAATTTTTAAATCATATTTTGATTAATTAATGAACTTATTATGACTCAGGTTCCAGCGTCTAAAGAAAAAAAAAAACGTTTTATATTTTAACGTTATTAATACATAGAACTTATTGTCTGGTTTTAAAAATGTCCAGAATAGATATTGTACAATAATAATGCAAACATATGGTTTTGACAAACGAACGCAATCAAGGAGGTGTTAGCACCTAATACTGATATATAAGCGAAACATCAAAACAAATCCACATACTTAATCCATAAATAATTAGGCCGCCCCATCAAAAACCACAAACAAGGGTACCCAATCCTTTACTTAGTGGGCCACTACCTACTCAAAATACCATTATTACCCGCAACACGACAAAACCAAACAATGACAAAATAGTCCATCAACACTACACGTCATTGCGTGGAGGGAAAGTCAATTCCTAACGGTATCTATCCACCGACCACCGACCTACCCTTTACCTCCTTAAAAAAAAAAAAAAAAAAATCAATTATTATTTTCTCTCCAAAAAATAAAATTAAAAAAAAAATAAAAATTGTAGTAGCTTAAAATAAATACCCTATCCCTATCCTCTACATCGCCATGACAAATGAAACGACAATGCAATTCATTTTCGTGAATTTTTTTCTCAACCTTTGAATTCCAGAAACGACAGCACCACCACCACCACCTATCATTATCAAATATATAATAATTATTTATTATTATTATTTTATAAATATTTCACAATCCAACTCTGGTTTGTTTATATTATTATATATTTATTTTCACTTTGGTGAATTGCCAAAGAGAGACCAAACGAGCTCCAGATGCCAAGAGCAAAGGTTCTACGTCTACAAGCTGCTTGTTGGCGAATTATTACATATCTGGAAACAACACACGCACTCTCTCTTTAAACAATCTCACCCCCAAAGATTTTGTGTCGGTGAATTTGGATTCTCTCACTCTCCCTCGCGTTCGTTATCATTTCTTTCTTTTATTTTTTACTTTTTTTAAATAGTCGACGTGTAACCTCTGTCAAACGACAACCAGATTTCCTATGTAACATGAATATATATACTCCTCCACTTCGAATCTCGTGTCTTCTTTCGTGCTCTATGTTTCTTCAAAACAGAGACAGAGAGACAGACATATAGGGTTTCGAGAAAAGACAGAGAGAGAGAGAGGTTGGGTGTCTTTGACGATGACGACGGCGGCGGCGGCGAAGATGGAGAGCGGAGGGGGAGTGGCGGAGACGGCGGCGACGAGGAAGAGAGCGATGGAGAGGGAGCGACCCTATAAGGGGATTAGGATGCGGAAGTGGGGGAAGTGGGTGGCCGAGATCAGAGAGCCCAACAAGCGCTCCAGAATCTGGCTTGGCTCTTACTCGACTCCAGTGGCGGCGGCTCGAGCATATGACACGGCTGTTTACTATTTGAGGGGCCCCTCCGCTAGGCTTAACTTCCCTGACCTTCTCAAAGGAGAAGCAACGGTCGGAGGAGGAGGAGGTGGCGGCGCAGCGGCTCTTACCGGCGACATGTCGGCGGCTCTTATAAGGAAGAAAGCCACCGAAGTCGGCGCGCAAGTCGACGCGATTGAAGCCGCGCTGCACAACAGTCACGACCAGCAGACTCATCATGTTCATCTTAATAATAATCATCAGCGTCGTTGTCACGAGGTGGGTATGGACGAGTTCAAAGGTTGCGTTGGTGGGTTCTCTAAGCGGGTCGACTTGAACAAAATACCCGATCCGGAAGATTTGGACGGTGAGTGGGAGAGGAACTAGAGATAGTGGAGGGCTGATTTGGAAAAAAAAAAAAAAGAAAGGGAAAAAGAAAGTGGTGGGTGTCCGCCACTTATGGGTTGCTAACGTGCGCCGAGGAGGTAAGTGTACGTGACGGCTGAAGAAATGATGAGGCGTTGACACTTTTACCCCTCTTTCCTTTATATGTGGATTAATAGTAATATAAATTTTGGATTTGTAAAAAATGAGTAATTGTATATTAGTTATATTATCAGAAATTCAGAATATTTTTAGCTCAATTAGTCTCTTATCTTTTGATTGTGATTTTTTTTTTCTAGTCAAGAACCTATTCTGATTTTTCTCCTATTTGATAGGGTTTTCATGTAGCTGTCAAGGTTTTTTTTTCCTTTTTTTAATTTAATTAAATAAATTAGAGATTGAGTTCTAGGTCCTAGGTTTTATTTTCAATGGAGGAACTTTTTGATGAAGTTACAAGATATTTTTTGGGAAAGTTCTTGATGGAATTGCAAACAGAGAGTTGATGAATTGAAAGATTATAAGTCTTTTACATGTATCCAAAAATGTAAGTATGTGAAAAGGGTTATTTGAGAAATTTGAATACATTATTGTAATGTAAAAAAAAATTGGAGGGTGTGGTGGTAGAAGAAGAAAAGAGAGAAGAGGGAACAAGAATGGCCTACATATCCTGGCAGTTGGTGCAAGTGGGTACGCTAACCACTAAAGTTATAACTACTAAAGTGATAGGATTTTTGAGCTAGGTGTTTTTTCTGCTAATCTTCTCCACTGTCTACTACTCAATTCAATTGACACTCGTGGCCCTATCGCTACGACTTGTGGGACATCAAAATGCCTCCTTCCATGATAACGATGTCCTCAACTTTCAATTTGATTGATGGATGGATTGGGGTCTCTGTTTTCTCTCTATTTTTTTTGGTACGTGCTTTTATCTATTTTGAGACTTAAAAATTTCCTGAAAAATTGTCAAATCGCCGCTCGCTAGCCCCCTACATAACTTGTGAGATTGTCACCACACCAGCTGCCTTTTTTTTATGCCTTGAACACTGGGATGGACATGGTAGCTAATCAAAAAGCTTTTGACTTGTTTTTATTTGCCAAATTGTACGCCACTTCCACCTGAATTATGACAACTTTTAACCCCCACAATTGACGGAGGATTAGCACTCGTTTGTTATGCTATTATCATGTTTTGTTAATATTTTATTATATTTTGATGTTTTTGATATGTGATGACGGTGGATTAGCATAGAGAATGTTTTTTTAATAAGGATTATATTTGATTTGTATAGAAAAATTTTAATTAACTGTCACAATTCCAATAATGCATTAATTACCATTATCTAATCTGACATAAATGGTAAAGGGTGCTAATTTAGATTGCTAATAAAGGGTGCTGACTTAAATTGCTAATATTAGTGCAACACAACATATGGTATATCTATAGAAAATACTAGTACTTCTGCTATTATTATGTTATTTTACATGATTAAAATATTTTTTAAATTGAAAAAATATATATAAATATATATGAAAGAAGTTTCTTGCTTGGAAAATGGTGAGTGCTGACTGCTGTTCACGAACAGTATAGTGATTGTTGCAGTAGCAGTGGCAGCTGCAGCTGAGTAGCTAGGCAGTTTAAAATTGGAAAAAACATGAGTTGTGATTGTGGAGACATGTAAAATGTGTTGTGGAATTTGAAGACCGTGATAGTTTCGATTGTCCTGACTCATTATGGACTAATATGGCCCTGGCCCTATTCTTTGTGCCAAGGGGCCAGTCCCCCTCCAACCTTAACACTAGTTAAGGGTGTCTATTGTCTACCTACTAGACTAATTGGTGAAAAAGGTATTAAGATTTAAGACATGATTGCTTCCACATTTGCAGCACATGAAAACTGTCATTCTATAACACAATATATATATATATTTTTAAAGCTGACACATTATGAATCATATAACCGTCAAAATCTCTAATAACCAAAATAGATACTCAACTATTTCTATTAAAGAATTATTTATAAATATATAATAATAATACTCATCCCAACATTGGTATTTGGTATCCCAAATCTAAATACAAAATAGAGATAAACAATTAAAAACATGCAATGCTTTGGATATAGCAGCGCGGGATGACTTCAAGAAATTTCTCTCTCAAAGAGTACATATATATATTGATACAAAAGCGGGGCAAAAATTCAAAAAGAAAAAAAAAACACTAATAGAGAGTATGAGCTCTCTAAAGATTAAAATCGAGAAGAGACTCCAATTCAGGTAGGATAGTCGATATATTTATATCCTTTATCATTAAACCAAGAGATGTTTTTTCTAGACGATTAGCAGCCTGGTTAGCATTCTGTGGCACATAAAGAGGTTTGATATGCCAATCCTTATTCATAATATTCCAAATATCTAGGAGGAAGGATTCATAACAAATGGGATGAGGATTTGAATGGAGAATTAAATCAATTGCTTCTTTACTATCTGATTCTACCAAAACAGCAAGTAGTCGTAAATCTCAGGCCATATGAAGATCTTTTCCAATCGCTCTTAATTTAGCTTCTAGAATAGAACAAACACCTAGAGAACTCATAAACCCCCTTTGAAAATGCCTTAATCGTCCCGAATTAATCTCCTAATTGCAGTTCTTCCAGTAATCATTTCCAAAGCACCATCAGTATATAATTTAAACCATCCAGGAGGTAGTAAATTCCAAAAACAAATAAAATCCGAAGTTATAGGTGAAGCGAATTTACTAAAACAATCTCTCTAAATAGTACAGATAGTAGAAGTTTGTTTGTTAACGAAATAAGCTCCATTTAAAAGCCGTGTAAAACCTACATCGTGCATAGCTTGGTTTCTCCAAAACCAGAGGAAATAGCAAATGACCATAAAGGTAGGTGACTAAGCATCTTTTCCAGTTAGGTTTTTCCACACTCATTCCTCTCTAGTCACTCTGAAAAACCAGTTTCTCCAGCTTTTGCAAATCAGTTGTATCCAGATCTCCAAGGCAAAAATACAATTTCGCAAAACATGCATGTCTTCCTCAAAAATATTTCCACAAAAACCACAAGAGCTAAAATCAGTAAGACCTATATGAGCTTTCCTCGCATTAGTTAGCAATCTACCATATTGAAACTACTAAAGAAAAAGTCTCATCGTTTATGAAACTTTCATCCTCCACAAAATGACTCAAACTTTGTGCTCTTCTTGACCTCAACTATTACTAACGAGGGAATTATAAGCAGATTTCAAAGAAAATTATCCATCACTAGAAGCCTTCCATAACAGTTGATCCACACAGGCATCTTGATAAGGCCGAGAGGACATAGTCGGATGAAGACTCCCATCAGACAAATAATATCACCTACTTACAACTTTAACCTGTCTTGTTAAATAAAAGCATAAAATATACACCATTCTAACATTTTTAAAATATAAAGCAAAAGGCTTTATTCAGTTCAATCACTAATATAATTATTTGTAAAAATCTAGCCTACGGACACAAATATACAATCAAACATGTGATTTACCTGCTTTCAAATTTATAAGGTTTCAATTAATAGATCCAAGGATCCTTCAGGCTACAACTATAATCTGTCACATCCATCAGTTGTTTACAACAAATTGTTGAATTTTGAAGAGGGAAGTACCAGTCAAGTAATAGTGAGAATGATAAGAATTGTTTGTCGTCGACTATGTCCATTGTAGATTCTGCTATAAATTATACTACAAACAATATCAATGATGAGTTATACAATCGTCACACAAAATTGTACATATAAAGTAGAAGAGCTCTTCCAAGCCTCCTATTTGATTTATGGGGGATGTGGTTGCAGAAACAAATTTAATTTCCACTAGCCGTGTCAGACGGCCCAAAATTATTTGAACCGAGTATGGCTATTGTCCTTTCATTTCAATGGCTCGTTTGATTTGAAGAGCAGCTCTAACTACATTTCCTCTTGTGATGATCCCAACCTTGTGATTTAAATTCAATGCTTTAGCAAAAACTACCGGACAGATGACTTAGAAAGATGATAAAACCAAACTGAAAGAAATTAAAATCCATTTTACCAGATTGCCATCAGCATCCACCACTGGAAGTCGACGGTATTTTGTTTCCAGTAGCAATCTGGCATTAAGATCCAAGCAGACATCCAGTACTTAGCCAGCAAGTACTACTAATGTTGGTAAAAGAAAAGCAGAAAAAATATTTTCGAAAAGAAATGCAAAGAAAAGATGAGATAACCTAGCAGCATCTTCAAGATTAGTTGTTTCACGAACTACATCTGGAGCTGGTGTCATTAAATCGCCAATTACTTTCCCATTGGTTTTACTGAGCAACTTCTGCACCTCATTGAAAGTCTGCAGTGATTTTTGGACAATAAGAACAGTTAGAAGAACTCAAACAACCACCAAATAGTAACATGCTGAAACAATGCCATGCTGCCACTCCAACTAGGAATAATCTTATCAGCATCAATGATTGCCAAATGAATCGGCTCTGGGAGAAAATTTGGACATGCTATGCATGCCAAGTGGGTGTAACCAGATGCAGCAATAAGAAGAGTTATTGAACTGAAATTGGAAGGACCACAAAGACATTGGAAGACGGGGTGGATGTTATAAAGTGCAATAAATGATTATTCATCTAACTGCAGTACTTAAAGTTAAGACCCTCAAACATGACAGCTCTAAAGTCACATTGCTTACAACCAGAGCGCACTGAGGAAGAAATAACTACCACAAAAAAGAGGCAAGGGTAGTTAGTTATCTGAGGCTCGAATGCCTCCAGTGATACTAGGCACCTGTACAAAATCATAATCCACGCCTATTTATATCCAGTTTTACTAGAACAACAGATGTTTTACTGCAATTTTAAACCCACAGTGAAAAGTAAGAACAATTGTTAGAACGAAGAAGCAAATTTCAAGAGAGAGATTTCTTGCATACTTTCCAACTGCTGTCGACTTCAGGAAACATGCTGTTATCAGCTCGTCTACCACCTGGTTGAAATATTGGAACATTTCACATCAGGTAAGATATGAATGGACACCATTGTGTACAAACAAATGGAAATTAAACAAATGAGATTCATAGTCTTCAAACATCGACAGAAGTTTAATGAAGCTGGTTTAAATCAATCATTTCCTTTTTGTAAGTAGGTGGTACTTGCAGTGTCAGTGTTGACTATTCCACCATCCTCCATGTACTTGTTAAAATGGTTTAACTGTAGACTGTAACATAACCTTTCCTCCTCCCACACACATAACGAAAAGGTACTATGAGTGTGAAGGCTGTGGGGATCTCTCTATGTGCCATAAAAACAACCTAGAGTCAAACTTCTCATGCCAACATGTCTTTGTTGCATGAGAGATCTAAGATCATGTAAAAGCAAATTAGGGGATACTGGAAAAGATATCAGAACATTCTTTGTCAAAAATATAAGGTAGCTTCCACTAGGAAAAGAGCCATGTAGAAGAAAAATGCTACGTAGGTTAAATGAGAAGCTTGTAGCACAATATGCTTTTGAAAATAAATCATAACCACCAGGGAGAAAATATTTATTTCCAAAACAAGCTAACTATTTATCCTAAATTAAAACTATGAATTTCATTACCATTGTCGGCAAGAACTTCAAATACAGAATTATTAATGAAACGAAAAGCATTAGCAACCAGAAAACTACAATATTTTCTGAAGCAACACTGACTAACAAAGCAAAATTATCTTGATGGATTAGTATACCTGATATAGAATCTAATGCCAACAAGTCATAATCTGAAACAAGACCAACCTGCAGCAGGCGAAAAACTCGGAATATATTAAATACCATATCAGCTCATATAAACAATACAAAAAGTGAAATCAAACATATAGAAAATTAAAATTAAGTTAATATAGAGAGCACCTAATAGTTGATACAATATCTGAAAACATGAAGCAATTATTGTTTTAACTGATAAGATTGAGACAGCAATCTTGCAGAGGCATGGTCCTTCCTCCTAACATAAAACCTCCTCTCCAAACAGCTAAACAATGACTTGACCTCCCTTTCTTAAAGGTGAAGAACCATTGGTTAACTACATTCACTAATTCAATAATTTTCAAGGAGCCAATAAGCAGGTTTTGGGCTAATGGCAGGGATTTTTGACTAATTCCAAAATTACTGGATTCTTTTCTTTGTTTGGTTAAATAAAAAGGGTGGATTTTTCCAGTTCTGCTTTATGTTTTACCTGTAGTTAATTTTGCTCTTCATAGAAAACAGAAAAGTTTATTCGAAGAAGAAGAAAGTAAGTATTAAATACAATAGTTAACCAGAATGGGTACAACATAGGTACAAAATAAGTTCCTCAAGGGGATTTTGGAATTTTCCACCAAACATGATCATGGAAGGAGATTCAGAAACAGAATTTGACATAGAAATTAGTGAATATTTGCAAGTTTTGATGGAACTTGAAACATAACTATTCCTCAAATAGATTGTCATTGTTATACATAAAAACCAATAATATATACTGAATCTGTAATCATCATCAATATCAGTAAGGGCAGTTCAACAATCACAATAACTAAATAACAACAAAAGATAAGTGGCCTTGCCAATTTCCAGTCATCATCAATCACAGGAAAACCGGTAATTCTCTGTTCTACAAGAATTTCCAGAGCTGTTGGCATAAAAGGTTTATGCATTAGAATACGAAAAACATTATCATATAGTCTGAGACATCAAACCTAAGCAGAAAAATTACCTTCATCCACTGTTGTTGTAGGTTTTACCACATGCAAATCCTCTTTCCTTGTCATAAAATCACCAACTGTATAAACTCCACTGATTGGCTGCATATTAACATGCCAAAGGAAATGTTAATGTACGAAAGACAGATAAGAGACAAGACACAGAAGATATATTTGTAACAAATCCAAGTTGAATATATACCACTTCAACACCTATTAGTCTATTACAAGGAAGGATGAAAGGGAACAGTTACACTAGACATTGTAAAGCAAGTTAAATAGAGAATGTAACTTTTTCAGAACTATGATCTGATACATAGTTCATACACAACTAGAATTTGCTTTAAAAAATTAATGGAAAAATACATTTCAACCTCTGCTAAATTCCAATAGTATATATCCTCTTTTTCTCCATATAAACGCAACCAAAAAAAGAAGCTAAAAATTAGATGAAAATGATTTAATTAGAGTCCGGCCCTGATTTGTAACAAATATGGTACCAAACACATGCAGCTCCATTTTTAGTTATTTTCTTTTATACTATGTCACACCAAACACATTAAAACAGTATGATTAATTTAATTTAATTCAATCCAATAAAAATAATCCTTCCTATCCCAGGCACCAAATCTGATCTAAGGATACGTCAAAGAGTCTGATTATTCACTTTGGAGACAAAAACTCTAAATACTACAATTAGGAATGGCAATAGAGCGGATCGAGAATGGATACCCCAATCTCCATCAACATGTCCGTTTGAGATATTTAACCTTCCCCATATCTATCACTGTTTCTAAGTGGGATGGATTTGGGAACACCCAAACTGAGGTACTAGCTCTGTCCATCCCCGTATCCAATAAAAATGTTAATTGTCTATACTTTGCATTCTAAAAAATTTCTATGACATTAAACATTCTAGATATATAACAAACATTTAATTTATTAATAGACATAAAAATTCACATTGTGTAACAAGTAATTTATCACAGCCTGCTCTCCTAACATATGGTTTTACGGAACAATTATACAGATTCACTTGTTTACTACGTACACACATTTATAGAACCAATTTTTTTTACAACTTAATTTTTATAGAAGACAATAATTCACAGTAGAGCTACAAGGAGGACTAGATGCTGAGCAAGAGAGTCATTAACAAGAACCAAAAACAGATATGGTCGGCATCTTATTTTTATGAAAACTGGCCTTTATGTTTTGTGAAAAGAAAAATAAAATTATATATTTAATTGAGATTCTAATAGATAATTTTGCTAATTTTAACAACTGGTATATGAAATTAGACATAACCAAAGAAAATATAAATAAAAAAATTCACTAAAAATTCCAATTTCATCAGTTAACACAAACATAAAATATCAGCTAAGACAAACATAAAAACCGCAAAAATGAAGTGGATAAGATAACAGACCGAAACAGAGTCGGCCGTTAACATGCCGTTAGCGGAAATAGCGGAGGAGGACCTACGAGTAGGCGAGAAGCGATCCGATGAGGTTGCCTGGATGGAGAAGAATGTACGGGCGGGACGACAGAAAAGTAGGCACGGCAATTGGAGAGCGCGTGTGGAGGTGGCGGTGGAGAGTAGGCGCGTGAGGGAGAGAGAGTCCGGAAGGAGAAGCGAGTCCATTTTTGGAGGGATTTTTGGGGGTGGTTAATGGACTCGATTGGGCGCTGGATTTGTTGGAGTTGGAGATATATTGAATTGTGAAGTCTGATTGAGACGCTCTCTCGCTCACTTGTTTTTCTTTTAACAAGAAAATATCTAGATGATTATGACTTCAAACTGGAGGAGAAGATTTTTAACAAATTTACTTTACTCAACCAAAACAGTTGATTATTTGTTAGTAAGATCACACCGACTGCAAGGTCGTATATTGTTCTCTTTTGACTGAGTGCATATACTTGGCCGCCTGTGAATTTTAATATACAATTTCGAGGACACTTCTATTTAAATTCGAATTTTAAGTCTATTTACTGTTTAGACTTCAAAGTTTTTTTTTTGAAATTCAATATCTATTCATAAGCCAACCCCAACCGGGAAAATACAATTCGAGCGGACGTTGAACCAACGCACAACCTCCGAAGAGGACAAGGCCAAAGAAGCTAGCATATGCGCCAAGCGATTCCCATTCCTCGGGACAGCTTGACACTTACAAACACCCGCTTCCCCACTGACAGCCTTAATATCGCTAATTAGCCTACCCGAAGCCCCCCTACAGATAACAGACGAATTAAGATTAGAGGCTACAACAGTGGAATCCACTTCCACTACATCAACCTTCAGCCCGACAGCCAAAGCTTCCCTCAGACCCTCTCTAACCGCCAGAAGTTCGCCTAACTCCGGAGAGAGATCCCCTTGCCAAGACTTCGCAACTGCCATCACCACCAATCCCGAATGGTCCCTGACAGCAGCACCCAACCCAACAAAACCCTTACCCCTACGGATCGCAACATCAGTGTTCAGTTTCAACATACCAGGCATAGGAGGTTCCCAACACACAGAACTGGTGCAGACTCTATGAATTGGCTTGGGAGAAAGGGCCAACCTGGATTTCTGAAACTCCTGCAGAATCCCCACCGCTTTGCCAGCTACATCCTTCCCAGCAAGAATCCCTCCATTGTGCACCTTGAAATTACGCCACCCCCAAATCCCCCACAAGATCATGCACACACGGGCCAGCCGGTCCTCCCCATTCAATTTAAGCACAGCCATCAGCACATCTATTAAATTCCTACAAGCAACAAACAGCTCTCGAAGGGACGCATCAAAAGAATCCCACACCAGTAAAGTCGCGTTACATTCAAGCAGGGCATGGAACCCAGTTTCAACCACCTCACTGCACCCCTCGCAAATCCCTTCCCGAGTAATGCTTCTAGCTACCAGGTTCGCCTTTGTTGGAAGAGCATCCAAACACGCCCTCCATACGAAATTTTCACCTTAGGCGGGATGTCCAAGTTCCAGAGGGTCACCCACCACTTTTGGAGATCAGATGAAGCGCTGGAAGAAGCCTCCCCTTTAAATCGCTCCTCAAAAGCTACCCGATACCCACTCTTTACAGAGAACAGACCCCTTTTGTCAAAAAACCAGCTTCTACTATCTCTAACCTCCCTAAAACTAAGGGGGATTGACAAAATCTGATCCCTGTCTACCGGAAGCAAGGACTCGTCGATCTTCTGTATATCCCACTGACGCCTCCCCTGGTCTATCAAATCTGCCACCCTCAATGTAGCTCCCTGTTTAGGTGAAACAACGGTGAAAGAACTCGGTCTCGGAATCCACGGGTCCTTGAAGACATCTATATCAGCTCCATTCCCCACCTGCCAGATCCACCCCTTATTCAGCAGCTCACGCCCCCACAAAAGACTCTTCCACAAGAAAGAAGACCCCTGCTTCACTGGAGCCTGCATAAAGTCCCCCATAGGAAAGTACTTCGCTTTTAGAACCCGCGCTGCCAAAGAATTCTGGTTTTCCACAATTCTCTAAGCCTGCTTAGCGAGCAGGGCTTGGTTAAACAGAGCGAGGTCCTTGAAACCCAACCCACCAAGCGACTTCGGCTTGCACATTCTCTCCCAACTGACCCAGCTAACTTTCCGTTTCCCCTCCTTCATCCCCCACCAAAACCGAGCCGCAAGCGAACCAACCTCTTTGCAAAGAGAAAGGGGCAGCCGAAACATACTCATCGTATAAGTAGGAATTGCTTGCAGAACCGCCTTTATCAGGACCTCTTTCCCTCCTTGCGAAAACAAGTGGCTTTTCCACCCTTTCAGCCTATTGCCAACTCTGTCCACAATCTCAGCAAAAGTTCTAGACTTATTCCTACCCACCAGGGAAGGGAGCCCCAGATACTGCCTGTGGTTGCTCTCAGCCACTAACCCCAACACCCTCATTATCTCCTTCCTAAGGCTGTCGTCAACATTCCCACTGAAGCATATCGTCGACTTCTCCAAGTTGATTTGCTGACCCGAGCCCCTGCTATACACTCCCAGAACCTTTCTAATCATGAGACAATTCGACACCGAGGCCCTACAAAATAGAATGCTATCATCCGCGAACAGTAGATGACTTGCTATCGGCCCCATCCTTCCACATCTGATCCCCAAGCCTCTACCCCCCTTCTCAGCGAGTTTCACCCCCCCTGACAAGGCTTCCGCACACAGCAAAAACAGGTAGGGAGACAACGGGCACCCCTGCCTAATTCCCCTAGAAGGATGAATATACCCCACCGACTTGCCATTGACTATCAGGTCTATTCTTGTCGTGGAAACGCAGTCTAAAGTTAGCTTCACCCACCGAAGAGGAAACCCCATCTTCAGCATCACTGCCTCAAGGAACCGCCATTCAACCCTGTCATACGCCTTGCTGAGGTCCAGTTTGATGGCCATTAAGCCTCTCTTCCCTTTCTTACGCCTATGGATGGAATGAATCAACTCAAAGGAAGCCATAACATTATCAAAGATCTGCCTCCCTGGCACGAAGGCTGACTGGTTGTCCGAAATCACGCCTGGAAGGACTTCTTTCATTCTATGGGATAACACCTTCGTGATCACCTTGTACAAAACCGAGCTTAGACTTATGGGTCTGAAATCCTTCACTCTTTCAGGATTCTTGGACTTTGGTATCAGCACCACATTAGTACAATTAAACTCTTTGATGGAAGCCTTCCCTTCTAGAATCTTGAGACAGATGTCAGACACCTCCTGCCCCACCACACTCCACATTTTCTGATAAAAAAGGGCTTGATAACCATCAGGGCCCGGGGCCTTGGTCGGGCCCAAAGCAAAGACGGCGGATTTCACCTCTTCCACATTGAAAGGCGCCAACAACCTTCTCTTCTGCTCTTCACTCAAAAAATTTTTAATCCCCTTACAGGCATTCTCGATATCAGCAGGTAAAGGAGAGGAAGTAGAGAAAATCTTGCCAAAATAATCACTCACTAAACCTCCAATGTCCTCCTCTGACTCCGCAACAACCCCATCCTCCCCAATCAACCTCGTTATCAAATTCTTCTTCCTCCTAGCAGTAGCCCTTGCATGAAAGAACCTGGTATTTCGGTCTCCCGCCATCAGCCAGTCCGTTCTAGCCCTCTGACGCCAATACACCTCTTCTCTAGCCAACCAATCCTCTAGCTCCCGTTCCTGTACTTTAATTTCCTCCATAACCCCTGCCACCGAGGCCCTCTGATACAGATTTTCTATCAGATTCTGTTTAAACACTATCCGTTTCCTCAGCGAGCCAAATCTCTCACGACTCCATTCCGAACAAACCTCCGCACACTTCTCCAGCTTTGCAATCAGATCGCTACCAGACTTAATACTGCCCCCCTTTTCCCAAGAAGCCTTAACTAAGTGATGAAAATCTTCCTCCCTGAACCAATAAGGCTCAAACCTGAACCTATTACAGCACTTACCTTTCCATTCTTCCCTTCTCAGAGCCCTTAACAACACAGGTCTATGATCCGAGGAGCTAAAGTTCAAGTTCTCTACCTTTGCATTCTCAAACCTATCTCTCCATGCTGAATTAGCCAAAAAGCGGTCAAGCCTCTCCTGGACATTATTCCTACCATCCCTCCTATTAGTCCAGGTGAATCTTGGCCCACAACAACCCAGGTCAGTTAAATCACACTCCAAAATCAACCTCTTAAAGTTAATCATACCCCTTACCCCTTTCACTGAGCCACCACACTTCTCCTTCCTACTTAAAAGTTCATTGAAATCTCTCCCCAAAACCCATGGAAGATCATCTACATCTCTAAGGCGTCTAACCAACTCCCACGAGCTAGCCCTCTTAGCTGGATCTGGCTCTCCATAACAGCCTGTAAATCTCCACATGAAGCCATCTTCCATCCTGATTCTAGAGTCTATATGCCCGACCGAGAAGGATAAAATTGATAGATTCACCCCCTCCTTCCAAAACAAACCCAACCCGCCACTTTTTCCTGAACAACTAACCATAAAGCCCCCCACAAAACCACCACATTCTTTAATCCTATTCACAGCACTCGACATTAACTTAGTCTCAGATAAAAACACCACATCCGGGGAATACTTTCGAATGACTCTTCTAAGGGCGACGAATGCGCGGGTATTCCCCAAACCCCGCACATTCCATGCTAAAACTATCATTGATCTCGGCGGCCCTGGTCACCAGGCGCCGCCGTTTCAGAGCAACCATCCCCAACCTCACCAGCTTCGCACCTATTCTTCTTTTTCTCACCTCCCTGGTCCTCCATAAAAACCAGCTTACGCTTCCTATATCCTGCACTTCCCGGTCCTTCTACCATATCCAGTTCATTTTTACCTTCATCCTCATCCTGTGAATATCCCTCCCCCTTAGTTCCCCTCATTGACCTGCCTACCAGGATAGGAGAAATACTAATACTTCGCCCTCCTTTCCTAATTCCCCTCTTGGTCGACAAGATTTTCCCTATCGGGCTCCTCGCTTTCCCTACAAGTCTCAACTCCCTCGCTGCCCTTTTCCATCTCCTAGAGGGCCTCTGGGACAGAATGGTTCTCCCAGCTTCCCCCATATCCATCTTCTCCTCAACCTCCGCTATCTGGTTCTGAGACTCCCTAGACAACTCAATCATATCTTCATCCTTTCCTATCTCTATACTGCCTCTTCCTGAGCCCATTATTTCTGCATTACCTTCAGGGTTAGGAAGGGTAATAACTTTCCCTCGAGAGGCATTATGGTCACTCCCCTCCCCACACTCTGGCAGTCCAAGTGGGTCCGCTACCCCACTACACTGCCCCTTCTCCACTAAAGACTTTCCTTTCCCCCTGGTCCCCTTCTTGCGTTGACCCTCAGCGGTACCTTCCCCCTCATGACTCACCTGTCTACTTTTTTCCATAGATTCCTTCTTGTCCTTCACACTCTTTCTACCCCCCTCTGACTTTTCACCCAGATTCCCTGCACTTTCCCCTAAAAGTCCTTCTCCCTCCACTCTCATAACTCTCGAGGCAGGACTTGAATAAAAACCCCCCCTTTTAACTCTATTATCCTCATACGGGGTTGCCCTCAACCACGCTCCATATTTTAGCTTTCCTCCCTTCCTCGCCTCTTCCCTCGCAATAACATCCTCACAATCCTTACCTCCATGCCCTATCCGCCCACACGAGAAACAGAATTCTGGCAACCTCTCATAATGCAATGTCACCCAAGTTGCTCCTTCATTTCCTCCCGCATCCACAAACAACCCTCTTCTCAGGGGTTTCCCAATGTCGATCGTCACTCTTACCCGAACATACTTGCCTCTATACTCCTTTGGGTCATCGGGGATTGCCACTACCTCCCCTATTTATCCTGCCAGGACCGTCGCAACCCGCCTATTCATACACATAAGAGGGATGTTATGCATCTGCACCCACATCTCTACCCTATTAAAACCTAACTTTGATATATTCCCCATTCCGCTAGGGATCTCTAACACTATCAGATTATGATCAAAGTGTCATGGCCCCCTGTTCCACACTCTTGTTCTAATCTCTTTCTGTTCAAAGAAAAACATGAAGGTATTGTATCCCATTAACTCCATCTCCACATTTCCAAAGGAGCCCCAAATTTGTTCAATCACTATTTTAAACGCTTCCCTATTAACTTTCTTACTCATTAGAACCTTCCCAACTAGGCAATGGTCCACTTCTTCAAACCCTAGCTGCCTCTCCTCCCCTTCTATTCTACAGATCTTTCCTTCTTCCTCCGTTAGAGAAAGGGTCTGACAGAGTTTCGCTATTTCCTCAGTGTCCATTATTTCGTCAAAGGCACCAATCCCTTCGCTCACAAAGATACGCCGCACCAGAGACAACCTCACCCCACCCTTTCAACAGAAAGACCATCAACCCTAAGGACCCACTCCCTCTACACTGTTCCTATTCCTAGAAACCGAGAGGACAGACATTGTTTAGACTTCAAAGTTATGTTCCGAAGAATGTACAAAAATTACTGAGTTTAAATTAGATTTCATTTTCTTATCTCCTCAAATTCAACATCAAAAATATGTGTTTTACGTATCATCTCCTAGTAGAAATGATTGAGCACTTTTTTCACTCCTAAGAGATCAAATATTCAAATCTTATCCTTAAAGATATGATTTTTTTTTTTTTTTTATGAATTTAATCTCTCTCTTATCATTAAAAATAAAAAATATGTTTTTCAAATTTTCTAGGTCTTTTAGACCTTATAAAATAAATGAATTGTGCTTTGTGTAGATCGAATTAATTTTACTGGATAATATTTTTTGTTAAAAAACAAAATCTAGCATGGATTAAATTTCATTGTTTGGTTGGATGTAAAATGGTGAATGGGAATAAATTAATGAAGCAAGTGTTAAAAAGAAAAAAAAACAAATGAAATTGATTCAGAATATTTACGGCCATGTGTTTGACGGAATTTGGTGGATAGGATGGGAGAGCAACGAGTAGCCATATTCACACCCCTTTAAATTTGTATCTGCACCCCTTTAGTGTAAGCACACACCATCACTTTTTCTAAAGAAAAAATTATAATTTATTTAAAAAATGGTGTCAATAAAATTTATTTATAAATATATAATATAATAAAATTAAAGAAATCATACTTTTCATGTTATGAGTTATAGGTATTTATTATAACTTTTTTTTAAATAATAATTAATGCGATGTACATATTAAAGATTATACAAACAATTTTAGTAAAGTGCAAATATTGATAGTCGATTTCAAATACCAAACCCACTAAATCTTACATTTGTACTTAAAAAAAAAATTGGGATAATCTCAAAATACCTGTTATAGTTTATAAAAATATTCATTTTACTAATTATGATTTTATTTTTATCAAAAATCCCTCATAATATTAATAAAAACATTCAAAATATCCCTTAGAGACATATAAAGGGACAACAATACCCCTATCAATCACAGATTCCGTTAGGTTAATTCAGTTGACTGTTTGACTTCAAGGACAAAAAGAGAAATGAGATAAAAAATTAATTAAAATTGATTAAAATAAATTAATAAAAATATAATATTAAAATTGAACATAGATAAACTTTTTAAAATATAATAATATAATACTAAAATTACTAAAATAAATCTCTCAAAAAATAATAAAATAAATAAATAAAACTGTATTATAATTAAAAAATTAAAATAAGAAAACCAAAAAACCAGATTATTTAACAAAACAGAAAATTAAAAACCATTTTCTTCATCTCCTCCTTCTTGCTGACGCCACCCATCTCCGCATGTCTTCTTTTTTCCTTCTCGTTTTTGCTTCTTCTTCTTTTATTGATCTCGTTGCTACCACTACTCATTTCTACCACCAATGACTTTAATGCACCTATTTCACTACCGTCTAATCGACACATTCCCCTCTCATAACCAAGCCAAACCAAACCTCACCGTCCCCTCACCCACTCTCATCCCCTCGTTGAGTTATTGTCCTTCTTTAGATTCTCTCTTGCCCATTACCGGTGCCTCATACGGATGACTCATTCCCTCTCACTCTCCCTCACTGGTCTATTGCTTATACACACACTCTCTCTCTCTATCTCTCCTCATCATGCTTCTCCTTACTGATGGTTTGCTGGTTGCAGTGTCGTGCTTCTCCTCGATTGATTTTGGTTGTTAATTTTGAATGATTTTGATTTTGGTTAGTAATTATGTTGATGATTGATGATGATGGTGTTGATGATCGATGATGGGGTTAATATGACAATTTTTTTTGGGTTGATGATAATTGGATTTCTAGAAAAGAGAAACCTATAATTTCTGGAAACTCAGAAAATAGTGATTGGAAACCCAAAAATGGGGAGAGAGAAAAAAGAGAGCGGGAGAGTGGGAGAAGGGGAAGAAGAAAAAGAAAGAGGTGGTGATTGGCAGCGGTGGTCAAATGGAGTCTATAGTTGGTCTGTTAAATAGTTGGTGATAAAAATTGATGATGATAAAAACGGAGGTTGAAGGTTAAAGATGAAAATGGTCTGATGGATATTTTTTTTTAATCAATTTTTTAATTCAAAATATTATGTTATAATTATCTTATTTTTTAAATAAAAACGTTTTATAAGGGTTAAAATTGTCTTTCTATAATTTTTTCTACTTTTCTATTAACTTATTAATAGTATGAGAGAATTTTGATAAAAATAAAACTTAAATAGTAAAATTGATGTTTCTATAAACTAGAGCAGGTCTTTTAGTATTATCCTAAAAGAATAAAAAATTAAGTATTTTTTAATTAAAAATTTAAATTATTATAATAATAAATATATAATATATCTCATTAAAGATATTTTTATGAGGTTAATAATTTAAATATCAATTAGTAAATAAAATTTAATCTTCATTGTAATTTTTTTTTTAAATTTTTTCATATAATGTATTAAAAAATTATTCAAAAATTAATCTAATATATCATATCATTTTAGTCCAAGTCCAATTTAATTCATTCCCAACTATACCTAACTCATTATAACACGAATTTAATCTAATCACCATTAGTGGGGCTGATGCCTGATGGTTGACATTAAGATATAAGTTAAGTGAATTGATGAATATTGTATATATTATCTCTAAATTTGAACTGCATTATCAAATTCTAAGCAAGGTGATTTTTTTCCAACTATATAATTGGATTTTTAAAAGGGTGAGGATATGACTCAAATCCATAATCTCAATAATTGAAATGTTACAAGGCATTTACCATTGAATTAGCTCCATTTCATCAAATGATTTAGATTTGATATTGCTTATTTTCATATATTTATCATCATATTATCATATTAACTATAAATTTAGTCTCAAATAATCACATAAAGCATTAAAGCTCTCAATGCTATTTTTTCCTTAAAAAATGATAGAAACGGTAAATTTTCTTTAAAACTTCGATGGTATAAAAAAAGAAAAAACTTTATTTTAGTCATTGACATTTAAAAAAATATTATGTTTTTAAAACTCTTTTGGAAACAGTTATTTTTATCCATAATATTTTTGAAACTCTTCAAAAGAGTTCAAATCGTTAGTCAACATTTACATAAAGTATTAAAAAATATTTTTGCCTTTAATAGTTGTTAGTGACACATAAATTACCGGATTACTCTCATAAAATAATGAATTTACAAATTATATTATTTAAAATATCTCTAAATTTAAGTTGATAAATTATAATTTAAATTGTTTAAAATCACTATTGATTATCAGTTAATTAATGGTTTGGACTTTTTTGAAAAACTTTGAAAATATTAGAGATGAAAGAGCTGTTTCAAAAAGAATTTTATAAGTTTGATATTTTTTGAAACTTCAGGGATTAAAATGAAATTTTTTCATAAGAAAATTTATTAATAATCAAAAAAAGGAGAGAAATCAAATAGGAGTAATGAACCTTATTCCTTAAAGATGTTGATGCATACATAAGAACCTACAAACAATGCACCACATACTGCACGTTACAAACGCTAGTAAACCTAGAAGAATTAACTACAGGAAACAACTAGGAATTCACATCACAAAGGAGAATTGCGAGGAGACCTGATAGTTATGTTTACCTTAAGCATCATGGAGAAGATGTTGATGGATAGCTAAAAGAGGACCAATCCACCAATGATAAATTCCCAAGCCTAAATCAAAGTTAAATTCTCAATGATATAATTTTCTTTCTTTGAAAGTATGAGAAACTTTTTACGGGTGAAAAAGTTAAAATATTAAAGCTATTCACCCATCGATTTCAAAGATTCCTTATATTGGCCATATCTTTAATGGTCATACACTTAATTATAGTAATAGAATCATATTTAAAATTTAAACTATGAATACTTTAAACCTTCGATAGGAGTCTCATTCAAAGAAGTAACAAAAATAAAAAGTTAAAGCATAAAAAGCGAAATGATGACCAATATCAACAGAGAAAACAAATTTTTAAAACATCTTGACCTCAATAGATATTCCCACAAGTCGTTTAACTTTAATCCAATAAGAATGACGTAATAAGTGGCAAAAACTTTAATTAATTTTTGAATTTTTCGATATTAGCTATTAGGCCTTAGGATGCATTTCTAAAAAATTTATCCAATAATTTTATTCAAATAATACCAAATTAATTTATAGATATCATATCAATTTTAGGATTATGTATCAATGATATAGTAACTACACATAATTTTATTATATTATTTGGATAATAAATTTATATAAATATTTTAGTAGTGTAGTGTTACTTTTACTAAAAATTATATGCGTTTTAAATTCTACATTTTTATTTTTAAGGGTAATCTATATTTTAAAACATATAAAACAAATAAATGTAAAAAATAAGTAAATAATTATGTAACTTACTAAGATATTGTCTGGCTTTGCCAAAAATTAAAAAACATACCATAAACGGGAAAAGCACAGGTGGGAGGATCAAATCAAACGGTTAGAATGACATCATAAAAAAATATATAAAAATAATAAAATAAAAACTAGGGTTTAGGGAGGCAATTGTGATAATCACAGAGAGGGAGAGAGAGAGAGAGTGTGTGTGTGTTGTTGTTGTCGTCAAGTGTCAACTAACTGTCCTATATAATCTGTCTATCTCCAACAGAACCGGTGCGGTGCCGCCCGTGCTGCCCAACCCAACCACCACCTCCTCCTCCTCCTCATCTTCCTTTTTATTACTTTATCCAAAATTAAAACAAATCTATTTGTTTATTTATTTATTACTATTTTTTAATTTTGTTAAGAATTTTTGATCGGTGAAAGAGAATGGCTCAGGTTCAGGTCCCGCCTCAGGCACAGTCTCCGTCTCCAGTGACACCTGCTGCAGCTGCAACAAACGGGGCTGACACCAATGGTGTTGGGGGGGCCCCATTTCTCTCCACTTCTCTTTACGTCGGGGATCTTGACCCCAGTGTCTCCGATTCGCAGCTCTATGATTTGTTTATCGCAATGGGTCAGCTCGTCTCCGTCCGGGTCTGCAGGGACATGAGCACCCGCCGCTCTCTCGGTTACGGTTATGTCAATTACAGCAACACCAGCGATGGTTTGTCTCTTTACTTGCATTTCTGTCTAAGTCCAGTTCAATGATGACATGCAGATTAATTTTGGTGACCTACGTTCACTCTTGTAATCAATTTGACACGACCATTATTTATATACCTTTTCATTTGGATCCCTTTAGCTTCAGACTTTATAATTCCATAGGTCGGCATGCTTTATTGGTGTAGATGTGGTTGATGTTGTCTATAACGTTTATTGTTGGTTGCATTTTGGGAAAAAAAAAATAAAAATTCAAGCTTCATTAATCTGTCTTAGTTATTGTTGTTTATTTTGTTTTTGAGAAATGTAATTTCTATAGGTTATTGACTACTAGGAGGAAGCTATTCTGCAACATAGTATTGCCTATACTTTATTACTATTATGTCTACTTTTTATAATTTGTAGTTTTGTGTTGATATATATATATACACACACACACACACACATTTTTTATTATCTGACGGCATTTTTGGGTTAGAGAAGTATCTAAGACCAGCCTAGGCAAGTCTCTAGTAGCATAGCTTAGACAAGTGCTCCCAGGTATCGGGAGAGGTCTATCCACACCTTTGTGGATATTAACACGAAGGTGGGACTAGGGAGACTCAAACATGCTACTTGAAGTAGCAGGTGGAGGTGGTTAAACCACTACGCCAACCTCGTTTGTCTTTGTGTTGGTACTTATTTTGTATAATTTCTATTATAGTTGTATTGCTAAAGGTAACTGGGTAAGAATGCATAGACGAACTATGGAACATGGAAACAAAATTTTAGCTGCTATTGGCAGTGTGTTTGTTTCCTTTTGCTGCATTGTAGCTTGAGGATTTAGGTGGATGTATTGAAACTGAACATTGTTGTAATTTTTAGTTTGTGTTCTATTAGTTTGTAGATGTTTTGCTTTTACTAATTTTGTTGTTTTGGTGACAGCACAACGGGCATTGGATGTGCTGAATTTTACTCCTCTGAATGGAAAGCCAATTAGGATAATGTATTCTTATCGTGACCCTACTATTCGTAAAAGTGGGGCAGGAAATATATTTATCAAGGTATTTGTATTCTTCAATGTGTCTTCCTATAAAAAAAAAAAAAAAAAAAATTGCTTTAACTTGTGTGGTTTACCCTGGCAGTTTATATTCATATTTTTGCTCTTTTCTTCACAGTTTTAACTAATTTTTCTTTTTGGTTTCTTTGTCATGAAAGAATCTGGACAAGGCAATTGACAATAAAGCTCTACATGATACATTTTCTACCTTTGGAAATATATTATCCTGCAAGGTAGCTACTGATCTTTCTGGTCAGTCGAAAGGATATGGTTTTGTACAATTTGATAATGAGGAGTCTGCTAAAAGTGCAATTGATAAGCTGAATGGTATGCTACTGAATGACAAACAAGTATATGTTGGACCCTTCCTCCGTAAGCAGGAAAGAGAATCTGCTACAGATAAGTTGAGATTTAACAATGTTTATATAAAGAACCTTTCAGAATCAACAACTGAAGATGATCTAAGGAAAATCTTTGGTGAATATGGAACTATTACTAGTTTTGTAATTATGAGGGATGCAGATGGGAAGTCGAAATGCTTTGGATTTGTCAATTTTGAGGAACCGGATGATGCAGCTCGTGCAGTTGAGGCTCTCAATGGCAAGAAGTTCAATGAGAAGGAATGGTATGTTGGGAAAGCACAGAAGAAATATGAAAGAGAGATGGAATTGAAAGGGCGGTTTGAGCAGAGCTTGAAGGAGACTGCAGATAAATTTGAAGGACTGAATTTATATGTTAAAAACCTAGATGACAGCTTTAGTGATGATAAACTAAAGGAATTATTCTCAGAATTCGGTACAATTACATCGTGCAAAGTATGTAAGAGCTAATGAATTTATATATGTAATGACTGTTTAAATATATAGCTTAACTTCTCTCTGACCTTGGTGGATAACAGGTTATGCGCGACCCTAAGGGTATAAGTAGAGGATCAGGATTTGTTGCCTTTTCGACTGCTGAAGAAGCATCTCGAGCTGTAAGCTAAGATTGTTGTTTCAGTTTCTATATATTCACACATGAACTTGACTTTTCGTTTTTGATGTTTGTCTTCTTCCTTGTTATTTGTCTTCTTCTTCTTCTTCTTTTAATGTTTTTAATTATGTTTCAAACTTTTATAGCTCTCAGAGATGAATGGTAAACTGGTAGTTAGCAAACCACTTTATGTCGCCCTCGCACAACGAAAAGAAGAGAGAAGAGCAAGGTTGCAGGTATATATGCAAAATACTTGTATACATTGTTGAATTCTAAGCATTTTCGAAGTTAATATTGTAGTGAATGTATTGTAGGAATCTATGGCTAGAACAAGTAAATCTTGTGTATTAACTTGAAAAAACACTTGTAGCAGTACTACTGCTATACTAGTAATCATACTGGTTGTTTTGGTTCTTATGGGGAGATCTTTCATGCAAGTTTGTGAATTTCAAGTGTGGATCAAATCATAATACCTGCGCTTAATATCATGATTTAGCTCTGTGGTAATTTTTGCCATTTTGTTGTGCAGGTGCAGTTCTCACAATTGCGTCCTACTGCTATGGGTCCTGCAGTAGCCCCTCGTATGCCTCTATATCCTCCAGGTGCTCCTGGTCTAGGACAGCAACTATTTTATGGTCAAGGCCCCCCTACTATCATCCCCCCACAAGTAAGAAATCTTTCCTATTAGTTGATAATTCACTTAATTGTTGCAGTGCACATCTTTTATTTTCTGAATTATTATTTAAGGAACTTTGATTTCTTTATGTCCTTTCTTGGAGATTGCATCGTAATATCACCTTCCTTAGGTTATTAGCTTCTGCAAACCTATCGTGATTTATTTACATTGAATTCTTGCTTGTTAAAGGCTTGGAGTTCTGTCCTCTTAATTGGAGTTTTGGAGCTTTTCACTCACCCTTCCTTAAATTGAGTCTAGGCTCATGTTTCTTTGAAAAAAAATTAGATGAATCACGTTGTTTTTTGCTTCATTGTTGTTTGTCTTCATTTTTTAATTGATGATGACAATGTTTTAAAAGGCAAAAGACGAGATGGTGGGGCCTCGGCAAGGTGAGACGAGGCGATCGAGGCTATAGCCTCGACGTCAAATTAAAAAAAAAAAAAAAAAAAACTAACATATAAAATCATTCATAACATTTTAAAATATTGTGAAAAGCAATATTAGAACCATAAATATCAAACAAAATAAAGCCAACACAACAAGTAGGGATCATCCATATCATCCTAATACACAAAATCATCCATATAAAATCTTTACATACAAGATATCAAATGATTAATGATCAGTAGTGATATTAAATAAAGAATCATTTGAATCTAACGGTCTAAAATTTAGATCAAAATATGGAGGCATAGTTGAATTTGGAGGTATAGTTTCATCTCCATCATCCTCATCATTATATCTGATTCTTGTATCACCCTCCTCATCATTAGTCTCATCCTCTTCCAACTCAGGTTCTTCAGCCACTTGGTGTATATTCTTTCCTTTGTCTAACAAATAATATAAAATAATATTTTAGTGATTATATCATTAACTTTAATAGAATTTACTACATTTAATTACAAAATAACTTACCTCCAATTCTCTTTCTCTTATAGGTAAGTTGTTTATTACCACTTGGTTGACTCATGTTGACTCCTAAGAATTCATCATCAGAAGACACATAATCACTAACAATCAAGGGATTCTCATTATCTTTTAGTGTTTGTTTCTTCAAGTATATATGTTGTAGTCTTCTATTGTACATGATATACACCAAATCGTTCAATCTCTTGGTTTTCAATCGATTTCTCTTCTTTGTATGCATCATTTTAAATGCACTCCAATTCCTCTCACAGGCGAAGGATGAGCAAGTGAGACTCAAAATCCTCACAGCAAAAGATTTAAGTTCAGGGGTGTCAGCTCCAAATGCAAACCATCAATCAACTACAAATAATTATTTAGAAATTAGGAGAATACTTCAAATTTCATAAACAAATTAATAATGATAAATGATAACTTCACATACTAGGGCCATGTTTGTATATGGTATTCTTCGCCAATGAATATTCAAACATCCATTTTTTATGCCTATAGTCATCCATTTGACAATGAGCCTTAGCTTTATCCATCTCATTGGTAAAAAGTTTCTCCACGCACATAATGACACCCCCGATCAATCTCTTGATGCTTGAAAGGATTTTCACTATAATGGAATTGAGGATTTAAGAAGTAGACAACTGCATGCAAATAATGGTGCAATTAAAACTCCCATTTATCATCAATAATGTTTCATATCTCCTTGTAAGCTCCTAAATCATTTCCAAAGGTTTTGACTATTTCTTCCTTAGCATTATCAATGACACCATAAATGAACCCCATTGCAGGAACTTTTTCATTAACCATCCTCCTCAACACATTCACAATGAGCTTAATTGTCTTCAATGCAGAAGACATACTATGCCAGAAGCTCCTATCCATCAATATGATTTTTTTTAACTGCTTTTTCCTCGGGTTTTTTAGCCTAACTACTCTCTCGCCACTCTCGTGAAATAAACATCTCCTGCAATTGTGCTTTCAGACTGTACATACTTTGTAAAGTCAAGTATGTAGTCGCAAATCTCGTAGGGCCAAGACGAACCAAATCTTTCTTCATATGGATCATTATCAAGGCTAACATCCACCCGTGATTGTAGATGAAATTACTCATCTATTATAGAACAATAATAAGAATATTAACAACTAGAAAATAATTATTGTAAAAAAATATATTAATAAAATAATTGATATTTATCTTCTTTGCTTTAAATAAGGCATTTTTGTGTTAAAAAATTTCTTCAATTTTCTCAAGCATTAAATCAATGCAATAAGCAACACACGGCGTTCACCATATAGGCGTTTCCTCTTCTCCATCAACATTTTACCCGTTTTTTTATAGTTTGATGCATTATCTATCACTGCTTGAACAACAAAATCTTCACCAATTTCTTCAACTACATCATCTAGTAGCTTAAATAATAACTTTGCATCTTTCACAACATCACTTACATTAATTGATTTCAAAAATACTGTATCATACGGATTGTTCATTAGGAAGTTCACCGAATGCCTTCCTCTTATATCTTTCCAGCCATTTGACAATATTGACACCCCTGTCTCTGGCCATATCTTCTTTATGTCATCAACAACAGCTACTATGTTAGCTACTTTGTCATTCAAAAAGTTAGTACGAATCTCATATGGTGTAGGAGGTTTTAAACCACACCCGCAATTGCTAATTGATCGGCATATATTAATGAACGAAGAACTCTGGACAACATTAAATGCAATCCTATTCTCAAAGAAGAATCTACTAATGTCCAAACACGTTCGATAGCGTACCTCCTTCTCACTTCCTGTAGACCGTCTCTCTCACTCCACTTGCACATCATCCTCATTAACATTCATAAAAAAACCTATCAATTGACCCTCTGATTCCTCTTTGGGACACTGAAGCTGAGGTTGAACCTCCTGTAAATGGAGGAATGCTAAAGTTGATAGAGCTATCAAGTCTTTCTTCTCATGCTAGTTGAGCTAGCTTTTTGGCATCTCCAGTTTTGACAATGTATCTCTTTGTTTCATCCCGAACTTCCGGGGTAACTTTCTCACATGGGACAGCATTCCCATGAGTACCCGCAAGGTACTCTTTCAACCTAAACACGCACCTCCTCCCTTCCCCCCTACCCCCCCTCCCCCTTTGATTATTTTGTTACAAAAAATGCAGCGGACATACTTGTATGCCTTCTGTTCACCAAATTTAACTTCAACCCCATACTTCCAAGTCGGATCTTTCTGGTTCGACATTCGACAAAGTCTACAACAATATCATGTACAAACACTAATTATACTTAAAACAAAAGCCAAGATTGAAACTAATAAACACTTGCAACAATACGTACAACCACAAACAATATCAAAGTAGCATGTTAAAAGTCTAAAACTAAAACCAAAACCCATTGTTTAATAAGTTAAAAAGCTGAAATAATTGAAAAACTTACATAATAGAGCCGGATTTCAGACTTCAACGAGCTGCAGATGGAGGAGACGAGCTGTAGATGCTGATTTCAGAGAGTTGAGTGATGGAGATGAGCTGTAGATGCTGATTTCAGATAATACAACCACAAACAATATCAAAGTAGTGTGCTAAAAGTCTAAAACCAAAACCCAATGTTTAACAAGTTAAAAGCTAAAATAATTGAAAAACTTACATGACAGAGCCAAATTTCAGACTTCAGCAAGCTGCAGATGGAGAAGATGAGCTGCAGATGCTGATTTCAGAGACTTGAGTGATGGAGAGTGTTTGGAGACATGAGTGATGGAGAGGATTTGAGAGATTTTAAGAGAAAATGAGTGAAAATGGAGAGAGAGCGTCAAAAAAGGGGTGCTGGCAGAATGAGAGGGGTTATATACATCTGATTAGGTTTTTCCAAAAAAAAAAAAAAAAAGTGAAATGTCATTTTTACCCTTAAAAAAAAAAAATTCCACCTCTTGCCGCCTCAGTTCGCCTTGAGGCTGAGGCGCACTGAGGCAGTCACCTTAGCCTCTAAAGGCGGGGTTTTTCTACTGCCCCGCCTTTGCAGTGCACCTTAAGGCGCTTCGGCCACCAAGGCGGCAAGGTGGCGCCTTGAGGCGTTGCCTCGTCTCGCCTTTTAAAACATTGGATGATGATATTGTTAACTTGGTTGATTCTTTTTTATAGATAAAATAATTGTTATATCTAGTTCATTCCAGTTTGCATAAAGAAGTGTATGCCTTGCCAGTTTTTTCTATTATTCTTAAGAGTTTGATAAACATTTTTCTATTGGTTAATAGTTTTTCATCAAGTGTGAGAGCTAAGTTCCTTTTTGTGATCTCTGTCAGCCTGGGTTTGGGTATCAACAGCAACTGGTTCCTGGAATGAGGCCGAATTATTATATGCCAATGGTCCAGCCAGGTCGGCAGAGCCAGCGACCCGGTGGCAGACGTGGGGGTGGTCCTGGACAGCAAACACAGCAACCACTTCCACTAATGCAGCCACAGGTAGTTGTTGATCTGACCTCTAGATGTTCTTTCACTCTTTAAGATGCTGTACCCCCTGCATTCTATGTAGTTATTTGTTTTAATGGATTTTTCTTCCAAATGTTTGAAGTTAGTATAATTTAATCTTTCTTTTCTTATTATTATACCTAACCGCAGATGCTTCCAAGAGGACGTGTCTACCGTTACCCTCCCGGTCGCAGCATGCCTGATGTTCCCGTGGCTGGTGTTCCTGGAGGCATGCTTCCCGTTCCTTATGATATGGGTGGAATGCCATTCAGGGATGCTGCATTTTCACAGCCTATGCAGACTGGGGCTTTGGCTTCTGCTCTTGCTAATGCGTCACCTGATCAACAGAGGACGGTGAGTTCCTGCTTTTTAATGTATTTTTAGATATGCATAGTAGATCCTAGTAATGGGTTAAGTTTTAAACATTGAAACATTTATCTTATCTTTATATACACTAAACTAGCAAAGGCACCTACAGTTTTGACTGAAAGTAATCTTAACTTTGACCATGGGAACCTTGACTTTCTCTGCAGTTGCTGGGTGAAAATTTGTATCCACTGGTAGATCAGTTGGAGCATGATAATGCAGCAAAAGTGACAGGCATGCTTTTAGAGATGGACCAGACCGAGGTTTTGCACTTGCTGGAGTCACCTGAAGCCTTGAAAGCCAAAGTGGTGGAGGCACTGGAAGTTTTAAGGAATGTAGTTCAGCAGCAGCAGCAATCGGTTACTAGTCCGACTGATCGGATGGTCTCTCTTTCCCTGAATGACAACATGGTTTCTTGAGTTTTGTCGCTGGATATCAACTTCAATTTTGGAATAAGTTTTGCATATCGCTGATTTAATTCTATGTTAGTTTTTTTTTTTTTAATAATTAAATTAAAAAAAAAAACATAAGTCAGCTGAATTTTTTTGCCATCAGGTTTTCTTTTTAGTGTGACCAGAAGATTTCTGTTATCTTTTGATGAAGTTCGTTGGTAATCAATTTTCTTTTTTGCATGCATTTCAAGTATCTCCATCTCTGTCCATCTCTGTGATCTATTCTATTACTGGGCTTTGCAGGTGTTTTCTAATTAAACAGTGACTATTCTCTGTGCGTTGCTCATTTGAAGCCACGCCTAGTCAAATTGACCCATCTTTTTTTCAGGATTGGCACGAAATTTAGTGTCTAGGAGATGTGTTTCAATTGCTATTCATTCATTTCTCGTTTCGATTACCGAAAAGAGAAATTTCAATTTGATATAATAGTGTTTTAAATTGAAAACGGCATCAATCGATTGGGCCCCTCAGCTAAATAGAATCACCCCTTATCATGCAGAAAAAGGTGACAATTCAGGGAACGGGGGTGGATTTATAGTCAAAGGTATACACTACTGAGTCACAGTCACATATAACCTATTCGTGGGAAGACGTTAGTGGGCTGGCCTCTGGCCTATAGTAAATGGGTCACAAAAGTACCTGATTGGCTGAGATTCAACAAAAATATCATGTAGTTTCATGTTCTATTACGTATGATAAATCAAAAGAGATGTTTAACTTAATAAATGAAGGTCTGGATTGAAGTGGCTAACTTACCAGCACACAGACAAGCAATTGGTTAGTTTGGATTTGGTGAGAAGGGGAGGAAATTAATTCATTAAATTTCATTTCAATTGACAAAAATACCTCACGAATTTAATATCTTAACATCATTATTCTTTACCCATCTTCGATTGAAGATTTTTACTATACTAAATAATTTTAAAAATGGTCAAACAGCGATTTATATGAAATTGCATGCATTTGACTCAAATTACCTGGCATGTTAAAACTCATTCTTCAACCATATGTAAGCAACCGATTATGTTCAACCTTCCTTGGGAATCTCCAATTAACTAGATAAGATCACTTAAAGATTAATAAATTCTATAACGATCTAAATTTCTGGTTGGTTTGTAGGTTATATGAACGTTCCAGACCTAAAAAGTAAACATATAGTTTCTGATTTTTGACAAATGACATATGTGGGCACATATTTAACTAATTAATTTATTTATTTTGAATAAAGTGGGCACATATTTAATTTGAATAACATTGTTTTCAAAGTAGAAGTACTTTCGAATAGCTGTAACTGGCCCACATAATAAGATGAGTTCTCACATCCGGAGTTGTCTGGGCCTGGCTCATTAATGTAGAAAACTGGGGCTGTGGATGGGCTAGAATCACCCTTCCTATGTTCTGTCTAGCCTACAATAGGGCACCAAGAAGACCCAGAAAAGAAAGGAAAACTAAGTTAAGACAAATTAAATACTACCCAATAAATAGAAAACCTAACCCAATAAGAGGATTGGGTGAAACTTATGATAGTCAATTTACAAAGCCAATTCTAGTGATGGTCCATACAGAGGCTCACTAAATTCTAAATAACTCAAATTGAATATTTAACAAAAGTGGGCAAGGTAGCCCCACTAGCCACAGCCCACAAGGCCAGGAGTACTATGTTTATACTTGTCCATTGCTAAATGCGAGTTTTCTAATTAATGAATAAACTAAATCATTATTTCAAATAAATAAATAAATCACGTAGAAAATGCAATAATCACTTAACCATAAGCAAAATTTGTTGAATTGTAAATCTAATAGACTAGGATTTCTTAATAACATGTGTTTGTAGTCTTAACCATAATGGTTATTATGTGTTGGAATATAAGTAGAGATTTTTAATCTAATTTTGATTGTTGTTTGGTGTTGGGATGTGATGAATCCATAAATGTAGCAAATTAATGAATCACTATTTATACCGACGAGTGGGTTGAATTGAAATAGCTTGAACTCGTAAACATTAAAATAAGAGGAGCAAAGAAAAAGAAAATGATGAGTGGCCTAACAAGAGATGCATTAAATGATTTGCATGGATGGATGCAATTCATGAGTCGTACTTTTTATAATTTACTTACATAATTTGCGAGTAGGGTTTGATGTTACCAACAATTTCAAAACCAACCACTGCCAAAAAGGGAAACTTTCCCTAACAAGCCCCATAAACTTGCCCACCCAACATGTTGTTTTGATAGGGGTGTCCCCTCCTTCGTGCAATTAAAACAAATGTACCACCCTTGAATTCTGTCAAGTCTTTTTCATGGAAGAGAGATGATTAGGCTTTAATTAACATGCCCTTAATAATAATAATACTCCTATCAAATAATAATAATAATTCACTCACAAGAAAAATAATAAAAATACTGCGTTCAATTTCTCTAATAAAAAGGAAAAATAGTTCAACTACATAATGATTAACACATTATGATGTTTGATGACGTACTAACGACCTATATACGATACTAAGTGGGCAATTGTTAGTACTTGAACTTTCATAGAAATAGAAAACATTATGTTATTTTATTTGAATACAATCACAAAAGCAGATTGGAAAGATTTTATCATACACAATAAATCTGTTCTTCTATTGTTATGATATTTCAAATTATTTTTTTAAAATTAATTAGAAATGTCTTTTGAAGTCCGCTATATATATATAATTGATCAAATATATATATATAAAAATTTTAAAAATACAAATCATTTTAATTTATAATACTTTATAAGATAATATTGATTTAATGATATATTTTCCATATTTATATCTTTAAATTTTTGAATTTTAGTTTAGAACTTCAAATTGACCGTAGTAACTAGAAAAATAAAGAGTTTCGTTTATTTATTTATTTGTCTAAGAAAAGAAGAAAAACTTAGAAGTTGCGTATAGAGAAGTATACCGCTCAGGTTCCATACAGCTCTACTAGCTAGCTAGGGCTAGGCTGTCAAATATGGAGGAAGGATCTAGGGATAAAGTGGTCAATATGTGATACTGCAAGGGTTATTTCTGGTTATGTCTCAATAAAAGGAACGGCTGGAATCATACGTTGAGGAAATGTGACAAGTCATACGAAAGTTGCTCATTTGTATGATAAAATCTAAGGAGGACAAATTTGTGGACCCCCGATTTCATCTTGTAACTGTGGTTTAGACATGGAGCTGATTTCCTCGTATGAATCAAGCAAGAGGTAACATGCAATCATGAACCATTAGCTTCTTGAAAAAAAGAAAAAGACTAATTAGTTGCAATAGCATCTAGAGCTATTAATGAAATTGCTATGTATGGCTATGTGTAAAAGCGCTTCTTAGCTTCACAAGCTGTTGCTTTTCCACCACAAAACAGTGCTTTAGCTTTAGGGTTTGATGTAAAATGATTCTATTTTCCCTCCATGGTCCCCTCTCATTCTTCCTTTGCTTCTCTCAACTATTGAAAGTTGACAAAACAAGGTGGTGTTGTTGTTGCAAGAAAATGCATACAAAACAAGCAACCTCTAACTTACATTTCTGGCTTTTCCCGATCGGGAAGAAAGAGGTCATTGCCATTATGTTTCCAATATATCATAACTATGACAAGCTTTTTCCGAAGAAAGATCCTAGCCATTTGATATATTTATTAATTTATAGAAGACAACCTTAGGGATGGTCTGGGAGCATATATATTTCCATACATAAAACCCTAGAATTGTTGTTTCAACTATGATAAACTTTTTCCTAAGAAAGATCCTAGCCGTTTGATATATTTTTTGGTTTATTAATTTATAGAAGACAACCATAGGGATGGTTTGGGAGCATATACATTTCCGGCTTATAGATACATAAAACCATAGAATTGTTGTTTCAAGAATATATATAAATATATACAAACAAGTAACCCCTATCTTACTCTTCTGGCTTTTCCCAATTGAGAAGGGACAGGCTACATATAAAAATTTAGGAAAACTAATCTATGACCTTTTTTAAATTATCTATCACTTAAAAGATACATATATGTAGAGTCAGATATTTCACATTGAGTAGTACTACACATTATTTGAAATTATAAATTTGAGATAAAATTTGAAATGTAGTGAAGTGTTGGATCCCTCTCATGTTTTGTTTTTTACCTTCATCAGTTGGGCTGAATAATAGTATATATGAATGGCTTCAAAGTTATCATAAGAACTTTTTCTTAAATTAACTTTTTAAACTTGTTAGACCATAGAGAATTTATTATTTTTTTTTTTAAAAAAAAGTGTAGAATATTCTTATAGAAATTTGTCAAAAATATTTCCTACTATTTTTTTTTTAATTTTTTACTTTACTAAGTTGTAAATCATGCAAACCTGTACACATTTAGAGAAATTTTCCAAATAATTAACTTTGTCCCAGGTAGATAGTTTTGTAGCAAGTTACGAGTTAGAAAGCCCTAGAAATGAGTTGTCTTCTTCTAGGTCTTGGGACCGTAAACCGATATATAGATGATCAACTAGGGGACCACTGAGATTATATATATAGATACACATCATAGAAAGGATGCAAAGTGTTGTCTTAACATTTTATGGTTTAATTAATTTATGTGGAAATTCTCTTGTCTAGCGCTTGCAAACCTAACAAACAAGTTGGCTTTGCATTATGGGCATTTTCATCATCTAGCCAAAATATTCCCCTTCAAATGGTATATCTATATTTTGTACAATTGTACAACTTCTTTGCCATATCATTTCCTTGGATGTATCATAAGTTAGCATCATGACAACAATATTACTCCCAACACTAAAGACAAATGGAGAAAGGTTTCCATTGAAATTATATATTACGTACAAGGTTTTGTTATAAAACAAGTCCAGAACAGATAATGCCCATTTGATTGAAATTCAACGATTCAAAGAAAGTGAAAAAGAAATGAATAACTGAAAAACAAAAGTTTGGATCTTACCCATATTAAGCAATAATATTTTCCTTCTTCATTTATGGCTTATTGATTTTGATATAGTTCTAGATGTTATAAATGGCAAGTCATCAAGTCCATAATCAATATGAATCATGTTGTTTATAAAATGCTTTTATTGTATATACGACAAATACATATGAACTACCTTCGAAAGAGTACAGCTGTCTCGTACTAAATTTTGGTGGCCAAATTATTTTTTCTTTAAAACAACAGAATGATCCTGCATAACAGAAGATATAATCTCATAAGATTTAGTCAGCATATGAAACATTTAATAAGCATCACTTACAAATCATTTAGAATAAGTTTTTTAAGTGATAAAGCTAAATCAAAATGTCGTTAGATACGAAATCAATAAATTTGTCGAACTTCAATATGATTTCAAATCAAATGAATTCAATTTTATTAGGTTTATTGATTGACTTTATTATAATAGACAACTCATTACCATCTAACAATCAAACCAAATCAATACATATCAACAATAAATAAATTGACTTTGCAACTTTCTTCACATTTAATGAATGATAGAGGAATTTGAACATCATCTTACATATAAAAATAGTAAAACACAAATTCGATAACTTACTCTTTATATAAGTCAATGTCTGATAATTTACTCTTTATATAAGTGAATGTCCAAACTAGTGCTTAAATAAATGAAATCGATTTTTCGAACTGTTATACAATTCAATTGATCAAAACTTTTTTTTTTTTTAAAAGAAAAATATTATTAACCCATGCGACACCTTAGCTGGGAAATCAGCCAAAGTCAATCTTCTACACCATGAAGATAATCCTCACGCCATCCTGTCTCCATTGAATGATAAAGCCATTTTGACTAAAAAATGGGCAACCGCATATATTTTAAAAGAAAAAAAATAGCCATTTAAGATGGTATTTCTAATTTTGAAAAGAAAAGGAAAAACTTGATTGGAGAATTTGAAAACCACCACAAGTTTGTACAAATATTTGGGCTTGGGGACGTTTTTTATTTTTTTTTAATTCTGAGTTTCTGACAAACCTAATTTTGAACTATTATTAACTATAACTAATACTTCACATTAATTAAGAAAGGTTTGGCGTTAACCTTAAGATCTAGCCAGCAAACTGGGAATCCTCAAGAGTTCTTTTCGATCGAATTATTGGTGTGCAACAATAAGATCATGATCATCAGACAATGTGGGCTCAGATATGATATCTCCTTCCACCCACTTCGCCACGGGTGTCGACACCTATGAGATAGTTAGTTGCTCTCATTAATGAATTTCCCACATTAACAATAATAAAAACAATATTTTAAAAAAGGTGTAGATATTGCTACCCAAAAGCATGATTTGTACACCAAAATTATAATTGTACATCATTAAAAATTTTAAAATCAATTTTACTATAAGCACTCAATTTAATATCAAAACTAACTTTATTAAAGTAGATTCATTTATTTACCAAAAGCACACAATTAAACCATTAATACACCCGAATTTAAGTTTTGCACTAATAAAAAAAAACCATCTTCTTATAATTTTTCTTTTTGTTTTATGGAATATTTTTAATCCTAACTAATCATATTTCTCAAGATCAATTTGTAAGTTTTGAATTACCAATTTCATCGTTATTTTAATTCACAAGACTTTTGTATAGAATACTCATAAGTCAAAATTGATTAAGGAATGCAAATGCAAGTTTAATCAATACTTGTATCCTAACTGATTATGTATTTCAAAATCAATTTATAAGTTTTGAATTACCAATTTCACCGTTATTTTAGTTCACAAGATTTGTATATAATATACTCATTAATCAAACTTGATTAGCAAATGCAAATACAAGTTTAACATTTTTTCATGTTATTGAAAACATCAACTCTAAATTAAACTACAAAGAAAAAAAAATATTTCTTAGAACTAGAATATTTACCAATTTGCTAAATTATTTTTTTATTCTTCAATATAGTGATTAATGCTTTGGGAACCAATTGAACAAGAAGAAAGCAAGTTCTTACAAGTTTAATCTCTAGTTGTTTTTGTTTTTTAACTTTTTTTAGAAAAAATTGTGATAATCATGTACTTCTACTAAGATTTCAAATTAAGGTTTAATATATTAGGATAAACTGATAAGTATAGAAAATATTCTGATTAAGTTATTCAAATCATAAATTAGGGTTTAAACATATTAAGAAAGATTAATAGATATGAAAAGTATTTTAATTAATTTATTTTAGTCATATTATCTATAATAATCATTTTGTTTTAGGTTATTTTTGTAATAAACTTTTATAATAAATTTTGTGTATATTAAATCATAATTTTGGACAGGATTTGTGGTTTGATTTAGTGATAAAACCTTTGTTCACCAACATTTTGTCTCAAGGTCATGAGTTATATCTCACATTGTCTCATATTTATGGATAATTTTTTTCACATGTTATGGGTTACCCTCTCATTTGATGAAAGTTATTTTCTTTTGTTTCTAGAAGATGATTTTTAGATCGCGCTTCATAATCATATTTTAGTTGGTTTCAGTTGTTATTTAGACTTGTAAGGGTATTAAAAAAAAATCATAATTTTGAGAGATAAAATATACATCATTAAAGAAAAACAGTTTAAAAAAAGAAAACTCCTCAAACTACATGCTTAATTTCATTTTTATTGTATGTCCTATGCATAAATTGTAAGTACGATTCGAAGAAAGTAAACAACCCCAAGAAAAAAATAATAATAATCATAGTATTCATCCACGTGACTCACGTTGTTATTAACTGGAGAAAAATCGCATCGAGTTGGGGCCCTGGAAGTCAACTGTCTAGATTTGCCAACAGGTGAAGTAAGATACTATCGACACCGTCCGATGTTTGAACATGGTCCAGCTCATGGGGCGGGTTACAGGCTTACAGCCAGGGAATTTGTGATACTGTGACCTGCGAGTCGGATAACTTCTGACATGATGATGACATTAAAAGCGAATATAAATTCAGCGTACGATATTATTGTGGAGTGAGATGCAGGGAATCAAGACTATCGTGAGTGGAAAAAGCAGGTCATTGAAGCTATAATAGGATGCAGAACCGTATATCGTGTCCCTTACTGTTGATTGGTCACTGTTGTAATCACCTTTATGGCTGTATCAATCGTGAAAATGTATTTAAAGCTGCTTGTCAGCTTGATATGACTGAAATGAAGTTTATAGCAAACTTTTTCTCCTTTGTGTGTGTGTGTGTGTGTGTTTTTTTTTAAAATATTTTTTCTTCCTTTTTTTCCCTTAATAAAAAAGATGTAAAATGTTCACAAATAATCTGAAAAGCATGTATAAATATATTATATTATATTTAATTTTTTAAATAAAAATTTATATATTAATATTTTTAGAATGAATATTATTTATTCTTAATTTTTTTTTATTATTCATACATGCTTTTAAAATATAAATTAATATATCTCTTAAACTATTAATTATCTTAACTTTATTTTTTCTTTACATGTTTAATTTAAAATATTATTATAAATTAATGTATCTTCTGAAATATTAATGTAGATATTTATCTTGACTTTATGATTTCTTTACACCATTAATTTAAAAGACCGTAATAAATTAATGTATCATCCAAAAGATCAGTATAAATATTTATCTTAATTTTATTTTTTCCTTATACGTTTAATTACAAATTATTTATAATATATTTTTTATATCATTTGAAATAAAACAAATTTATGGTATAATATTTTGAGACTTGCATAGAATTATTCATATGGAAACAAAAATGTATATATTTTCTTATGTTTTTCTTTTCAAAAAAACCTAAGGTGATTTCTATTTAAGAAAAATAATAGACAAATTTAATTTCTTCAAAATTATTTCAAGGCAGCATATTAAATGTGTTTTTAAACCTAAGAAAAAAATTTCTCATTTTTATTTTATAAAAAATCAATTTTGTAGAATTTTATTAACTTGACTGTTTTTAATTTGCACTTTAAAAAGTATATGAGTAGGTAAGCTTGTAGTTGGGTACTTGGATGTATTGATTTTATAACATAACTTTAAAATTGTTTGGTAAGCTGTTTGTTAAAGGTTATTTTTTAAAGTAAAAAATAAATTTTTAAAAGTTATGACTGAAAGTTTAAAAACAAATCAACACTTCAAATAAATAATTCTTTAATTTTCTTACTAATTTTTAAAAACAATGATATACACACTTACATTATTTTCAAAGTCTAAATACTACTTTTAATAAATCTTACATAATATATTTATATTTTTAAAAATTTTTAATATATCATTTTAAAAGTGATACCAAACACCAATTAAATAGAAAACATTTTTTTTCAACTACAAAATTTCAAAATAAAGAATAAAGAATTGACAAAGCAGACTAAGATTTCACATTAAAAATAAAAAAGATAAAAAATAAAAAGAAGGGTAATGGTTGTGGCAAAACGGACCAACCGGTCCACATTTCTCTCCACTTTCTTTTTCTGTCTTGCATTGATTGATGGATTGATGAGATCTTGAGAAGATTTAAAACAACTTGTCATCACTCGGACTTACAAGAACCCTAGCGAAGCGACCCTTTTGTAATCATAAAGAATATTATTTTCTCATAGGATTCTTTTGCAGGTTCAAAGGCTTTTTTTTTCTTCAAAGAATAAAAATGCTAATATCGGGATCCGATTGTTACCAACTTACCATTTATAGGCAAAACACATGAAGGCATATCATCACATATCTTTTCCTAGATGTTCCATTTCTAATATTTAATTATGTAATTATTAAACAAACTTGTTGATACAAACTGCTGATGTTATAATAGTCGTTTGTTGTAGAAGTTAGGTATATCATATAGTGAAATGTAGTCTCATACGGACAGACTATGAAAATTATTATATACATTATATCTATCTACATGGTTTTTTTTTTTTTTTGAAAGATATCAGTCTACATAGTTGTCTTAGATAGTCCACTAACTTTTTTTTTTCTTAATTTTATTTTTTTTTCTTCTTTAAATTACTACATTTTAATTGAATCCTAATTATTTAGTGTCATGTCAAAGTTGTAAAATAATATATCCTAAATCTTTGACGTTATTATTTACCTCTTCTATGAATATTATAGCATACACATTTATTCCATGACTGATGTTTTTTGACTTAACCGCCCCATCATATTATTCAAGTATTTGAAATTTCGTTATTTATTTATTTATTATTATTTGAGGTTTTTTAAATTGCGGATGACCATAATGTTTGATCCAATTTTTTTTGCTAGCATTTTCTAGATAACAAGAGTAACTTAGAAGTGGAACTGGTGCACCTCCGTCTCTTCTTTGAGTGTTAGGATTTGACTTCCACTTCCATTTGTATATAGATTCAGTTTAAAGCAATTCTTACTAATTTATATGAGTTTTTCCTCATAATATTTGGAAATTTGTTCCAAATCTTACCTTAAAATTTACATAAAAAAAAAATCTCAATTATAACACCTGTACTAATTAAAAAAAAAAAAAAATGAAAACCTCGTGCCTTAAAAAGAGTAACTTAGAAGTTAAGTTTAAGATCACATATCTTAATTCTATATGGACCTGGAATTCAGTCTACCTCAAGTCTTTTTCTATTGCATTTAATGAGGCTCCTATGGTTTTCCAATTGATATGGCTGTGTTCATACGATTTATATACACTCAATTTATCCCCACTTTAATCATTCTCATCAGAAAAATCAATTGCTCACGAATTCGTGAAAACTCAAAATTAACTTTCTGAATATCAATTACAGCCAATCATCGGAAAACTTAAAATTCATCTGTTCGGAAGGTTGTCAAAACTCATGATTGACTTTGTGAATGTCAGCAAGTAATTAGCCAACATATTTAAAATTCAATTGTACGGGAGGTTGTAAAAACTCAAAATTAACCTTGTGAATGATTTTCTTTTAACACCATTTGTGGCATAGCCATTTAAAGTTACACTATTCTCAAACTGAATAAAGATTTTTTACTATAAAACCACGTTCAACAATGATTTTATAAAATTAGTAACTGATTAATTCAGTTCAAATTGAGAGGTAAGAGTTTAATTATATTAAGATATAAATAAATGAAATTTATGATATGTTAATGTGCTTATCACATATAATGTGGATCTATAGCAAATGTCAGGCACAAGTTAAATGTCTCCTATTATGTAATATTTGTAATGAACATCGATTAATCTACATTAAGCCAATAAATGAGAGGTCAATTATAATATTTAAAAAATAAATTAATGGGAATTATAAAATGTCAAGACACCGTAACCTTTTCAAATGCATTGTAGGCAGATGGTGAATACCAAACATATGTTAGGTTTCCTTTCCGTATAACACGTGCAACAAATAAAAAATTTGTATATAAAAGGGGAGAGGGCATTGGAAATTGAATATCCACTCTTATTTGAATAGTTAAAATTCACATGTACCTTAAATATCTAATCTCATTTAAATGGTTAAAATTTACATATATGTTGAATTTAATATTATATACTCATTAGAACGTGATTTTGATGGTAACGAGTATTCATTTAGTACGATGATGTCTCATGTTTGAATAATTTGCCCCACAAGTGATATCAAAATAAATAAATTAATTAATTAAAACACGCACAAGGTACATGTGATATAATACCGAATAGTCCTCTCAAATTTCACGCGACTAATGTACACGTCCGAATGACTATATAATCAACATATAACACCAGCTACCAAACTTTGCAAAATTGAAGTTGTGGTTTAGAAATCATATCAAGGAGAGTTAAATAAACCATTTGGTGTAATAATAAAGTAGAAAAGAGGTAAAAAAGAGAGAGAGGGAAAGAGAGAGTGAGAAAGAAGAGTTAGGTCAGAAAAATGAGCGCAATAGGTTAAGGATAATAAAGGCAGTGGGCCTGATTGGGTTCAGAAAGAGAGATGTGGGCCTGGGCTTAAATTATTCAATTAGCAAACAAAGAAAGAGAGAGAAAATAATGCCGATATTTCCACCCCTTTTAAAACTGTTTATACACTCCTTGAGCATGTTCACCCATTCCATTTAGTTGTAATTATCAGGGTAAATTATATGAAGACCCTCAAATTTATGTATAATTATAGTTAGATGGATATATTAATTATAATTACATAAGTATTCCCTACTGTAAGTTGATTTTCATAAACTTAAATCGTTGACGATCATTTCGATGTGAAAGACTACAATACTCTTATTAGGTGTAAAAATATCTTTTGGAGTAATAAAAATAATTTAATCAATTAATAATAAAAATAAATTTTTCCAAGCATTTTTTTTGAAAATAAAAAATATATATATCGTTAGTAGGAACATCCACTGGTGATACATTAAATTTGCTCCTATGTTGAAACGTATTTGTGTTTTGCGCTGGAGATCTAATTCATACTAGATCTCTAATGGAGAACGGGTGTTTTTTTTTAATTTCATTAAAAAATAAATCACACTTTCAACAAATTAAATTTTGTTTGTTTTGTATATGAATTTTTTTGAACTATTTTATTAAAATTATGTTTTTAAGAGATTAAAAATTTATTTTATATAATTAATTTTTAAATTATTTATAAATTTTGATGTGACGTGACTATTTGTTATTTGATAAAGTATTTTTAATATATAAAAAGACTATTTTACTTTTGAAGTGTTAATATTTTCATCAAATTTTCATCAAATAAGGATATTATTGTAATTTTATGTTGAAATAAATATATACACTTTTAGCTCATAAAAGTCAATTGACGGTAGGGAATATTTGTAAAATAACAATCAAAATTTGTATTCAGCTACAATTATATCTAAACTTAATGATGTGTATAATTTATTCATTCATTTAATGAAACTAGTTAAACGTATAAAGAGGTGTAGAAACGATTTTAAAGGGGTGGAAATATGACATTCAAGAGAAAATGGTGAGGCCCACTTCAAGATTAGTACTGTTTCCACTTGAGGAAATCAACCTCTTCAACCAAACCCTCGTCGCCCTTCCATTATAGGAAGTTTTGTTTTTGAGTTGGGCATGTTTGGAAATTTGTCTGGTCGACTATGACGTGTCACGTTTCTTTTTTATTATTTTATCATCTGGTTAATACTATTTTATCTAATTATTTCAAATACAAAAAACCTATTTTACCTAATTTTTCCTGATCAAAATATATACTTTAATATAAATACGTGAAAATTTTGAGTAGTATTTAACATGCTTCCGATCGCTAGTTAGAAAATAAATTAATAGCCAAGTGATTTTATATTATAATTTTCAGTTTTTCACCATCTTTGTTCAGTGGGTCCACTTGCAGACAATGTCTGTTTCCTTCTGACACAGTTCTCCTTATCTCCCTTCAATATGCTTTATTTTTCAATAATGATTTATTGTAATTATTATTTTTATATTATTATCATGTTAATTATTAATTTCTTCTTATGTTTAATTTATTATGTGGATGATGTCAAGGATGATGATATCTGTTAATCTACGAATCCATCTATCTATCCATCCTATTCCGTGAGTTGGCTTAGCATTTAGTCAGAAGTTAGACCCACGCCCTTGTGCCGCAAGTGCGTGTCACGCGCACTTGTTATTTTTTCTGTCTTAATGGATGTAAAGCCTTATAATCCTGCGTTATAGTCCTCCACAATTCGCTTAACAATTTTGTGTGTTTAGAAATAAAATTTGTCAACTTACGTTCTCAAGCTGACGAGGCGTCAGGTAGGGTGCGGAAGTTTTTTTTTTCTTTTTTTACCTTAACACTTAACAAATATAAATCGGATGTCTTTTTTTTTTTTAATAATTATTTTTAAGTAGTTAAATAATTAAAATACCAAAAATAACTAAAAGAAAATCTTAAGTTTTCACTTGTTTTCAAATAATTTGATTAGCCATAATATATATTTTTAAAAATTATCCTTTTGAAACAAGAATTTATTTCTTTCATTGATTAGCCATAATTTTTTTTTTTAATTTATCCTTTTAAAACAAGAACATATTTCTTTCATCCTAATATTATATATATTTTTTATAGTCTAATATTGATGATAAACAAAAGCTAATTGCCCTTTTTTGTATATAGAAAATAATTTGAAAGTTCCAATAGTCGTTAACATTTCAAATCTTTGTTAATGATTCATTTAGTTTTTTAAGCAATATTATATTTATTTTTATGTCACTTTTTTATTATGAATATACACTTATCGATATCTATATAAAAATGGTTTAAATTTGTTAAATTAATTGTTTAGTTATTTTTATTATATTTATACGTATCAATAAAAAAAATATAAATTTCAAATAAATTATTTTTAGATAAATTTATCTTTAAAAGAAACAAGTTGATAGTAAATTAAAAGATATGATGAAGAAAATAAACATATCATGGGTTCACGTCAATCATTGAAAAAATTCAAAACTATTCAATATTCAAATAAAAAAAAATTATAAATGACCTTGGAGTTAAGTTTTTTTTGTTATTATGTTGAAGTTATTGTTCAAATTAATATTTATTTTGCTGGATTTTATTTATAATAGTAATCAAACTAATTTTTTTAGTCCAAATTAGAAAATGTTATGTGAATTATAGTGGATTTTGAATTTTGTGATTAATTTTTCTGTAAATAAGTTTGTTATGTTAATTATTTCAATACAGAAAAAAAAAACACATATTAAAAAAAGAATCTGGGCTAAGAGACATATATATGGTTAAAAGATGTGTTTCGATATCAATATATATTTTACTTTCTATCTTGGTATCAAAAATTGCTTTTTGATGGATTTTTACTTATCTAAAATACTAATAAATTGTAAATATTGTCATTATTAGTTACACCGAGATTATATAAATTTTATAAAATTTATCAGTAATGCTTTTCTTGAGATAGCATATAGTAGTAATGTTATCAATAATTAGCACACAATAGTAAAATTATCAATAATGGTTACATTTGAAACTCCAAATAAGTAAGGTGAAAAGATTGTGATTGGAGTGAAGGAAGATAAAATTGTAAGCTCTTACAAAATGAACATCACTTAGTTAAATGTTAAGTTTGATGATTAACCAACAACAAAGAGATATTCGATAACATTAGTTGTCTTCTAAATTAATAAGCTTAGAACCTAGTAGAGTCAAGGTGTGATTCATGTGCTGGGACTGGGAGTGATAGCTTGCCACTATGTTTTGGGGATACACACTAGCTCTCATTACGAGTCAGCATTGTCATGACTTTATTCCTTGAAAGTTGAGGGGCTGTGGCATATCAAATGCTCTTTTGCTTTCGTGGTTAAGTTGCACTGTTTTCCCTTAAATATTTAATTTCCAAACTCGTAACCGATTATCACCAAGGAGCTTAATATAATAGTAGAATTAAAAAAGCATGAGTTTTATTAGTCATCGAATTTCAACTAGATAAAAATATTAAATATGTAACTCTAACAGGTAGACTACGAATGGTTGACAAGACATGAGAAAGTTAAAAAAAGACAGTTGAATATTGAAATGGGAAGTGTGAGTGAATAAAAATGAGTAAAGAATACGCGCGAAGAGGGAGAGGTGAAAGGGAAAGAAGGGTAATAAATACGAGGTAGAGCAAAGAGAGGGCATTGGTCGCTTGGAGAACGAAAGAGGCAAAAGTGGCCCTCCTCCCGTACTCTTGGATTGGACTTTTCTGGAAAGATTTTCCTTTTCTTAACATTATTCCCATTTCCTTTTCTGATACCTAAACCCTTCTCTTCAGCCCATAAATTCCTCTCCTTTCCCATTTTACCCCTCCTTTTCACCTCTTATTTACTACCCTCTCCTTTATGGTAAATACCAGGTGAAACAAACTACTTACCTCATTGTCTAAAGAATGAGCTAGAGAGATTTGATTGGGGGCTGAGGATTTAAGAGGGGTTGTGACTTGTGAGTGGTGGTGACTTTTGATTTGTGGTGAAGTTGAAGTTGAAGTGTATGTGTGTGAATCGTGGGAATCATGAAAATTAATTAAATATCTATTAAAGGTAATTGAGTAATTAGCTATCTTTGTAGTGTGTGCCTTGTTTATTTGCATTAGTAAATAGTTTAGAGAGAGAAAGGCAACCGAAGAGAGAGAGAATATAGATGTACAGGGCTAATTAGTTTTTGATGCTTATCGATTTGGTTAACGTGGGAAAGTTGAGTAAGAAAGAGATGCTTCTTTTCTTGTGCATTTTCCCATCTCTATAATGAATTTTGTTCCTTTAAACCACCCCCTAAGAAAAATATTTAATTCAATAATGTGTACATACATAAATATAAAGAAAGATTGAAGATTTATAAATTAAACTAATTAACCCCAATTAGACACACCCCTATATTATAAACTCACAAATCGATGAAATAAAAAAGTAGTTTTGAACAAAAAAAGGAACGGTGATGTTTTGTACAACAAGCTCAAGAGAGAGAACAAAAATAATTTACTCTTTCTGAATAATGAGGGAGTCATTTAAAAAATAGAGAAAGAAAAAGGCAAGTGGTTAGAGAGAGATAGAGAGGGAAGGGTAATACTATGCAAGCAAATACTGGCATCCTCTATGCTTGTATCGGGCAGTGAGGTATACAAGATCTTGAAACATCTCTCCTACTGCCTTTTCGCAACCCACATCCTCTCTCTCTCTGTCGTAGGTTCTCCAATTCTTTGAATAATCTACAAAACCTTCAAGTGCTTTTTAGTTTTTTTTTTTTTTTTTTAAAGTGTGTATATATATATAATAATATTCATTCATTTATATTTTAACTCGTCAACACACATATAGAGGAAAAAAGAAGAACACTGTTTTCTGCTGCCAGAAACCACCCTAAATTCTGATCCTTGATTGCGAGAGTGATGATCATAACTCAGTGTGTGTCTCTCTTTTAAAGATCAAGACAAGTAGAGAGTGCTCAAGCTTGGAAAAAAAATGTGGGATCTCAATGACTCGCCTGATCAGCGAAGAGACGAGGAATCCGAGGGCTGTTCTTCCCAGAAGACCTCCATGGACGGCGATGATGAGAAGGGAAAACGGGTGGGATCCGTCTCCAATTCAAGCTCTTCAGCTGTGGTAATCGAGGACGGATCCGATGAAGAAGATGGAGCTGAGAGGGGACTAAGCTTCAAGAAACGTAGCAGCAAAATATTTGGGGTCTCTTTGTCTCATGAAGAGGAGAGTGACCCACCGGTGACCCGGCAGTTTTTTCCGGTTGATCAAGACCCGGAAATGGGAGCAACATCAGGTGGAGCTGGACCTGGCTTCCCTCGGGCCCAATGGGTTGGGGTCAAATTTTGCCAACCGGAGCCTCTCGGGACTGGAAAATCAGTTGAGGCCTCGCCGCCGATAAAGAAAAGCAGGCGTGGACCCAGGTCTAGGAGTTCTCAATATAGAGGTGTAACTTTTTATAGAAGAACTGGTAGATGGGAGTCTCATATATGGTTAGTTTTTCTTTTCTCCTTTTTTTTTTCCTTCTTCAAATTGTAATGCAACTTCTGTCTTCTTCAAAGGTTAAAAATTTTTCCTTATGTTTTTTGGTCTCAGGGATTCTGGAAAACAGGTTTATTTAGGTGAGAATGGAATTTTTCATTATCATATAAAAGGAAAATAAAGGAATAATTTTGAAACAATATGTTATGTGCATTTTTTGCTGATTTGCTTGAGATGGGTTTGTATATATATGTCACAGGTGGATTTGACACTGCACATGCAGCTGCTCGGTGAGTTTTTTGTTCCTTGCTTTTTTATGGTTCTTTTATTTTTCTCACTCGAGAGAAAAGGAAGGAATCAGCGAATTGAAACAAAAAGAAACTTGAAATTTTGCAGTGCATATGATAGGGCAGCTATCAAGTTCCGGGGAGTGGAGGCAGACATAAACTTTAGCATAGAAGATTATGAGGAAGACTTGAAACAGGTAAGAGAAAGAGAAAGAGAGGGGATTTGTGTAGGTTTTTATCTTATCTTGAACAGTTGCACACCTTATCTTCTACAGTTGTATATTTGATTATGCTTTATTTTTTTTTTCCCTTTTCTTTTTGTTTATAATTTTGCTATAATGGTACATACGGTGAAAAAACATCATCACTGGTTTTACACAAAGGGAAGATTCTAGTAATATGTTTGTAAAAATGGCAACAGATGAGCAACCTAACCAAGGAAGAATTTGTCCATGTGCTTCGCCGACAAAGCACCGGTTTCCCCAGAGGAAGCTCCAAGTATAGAGGAGTTACTTTGCACAAGTGTGGCAGATGGGAAGCTCGAATGGGCCAATTTCTAGGCAAAAAGTAACCTTATATATATATCTGACTTGTTCTTCTTTCAATCTTTTCATTTATTTTCTACTTGCCTCCTTAACAATCCTCCATGTTCCATTTATTTTCCTTTTATAGGTACGTGTATTTGGGTTTGTTTGACACTGAGATTGAAGCTGCAAGGTGTGTGGAGGTGTCCCTTCTTGATTTTGTGTTACGTATTCTGCAAATACAGATACTTTTGTGGGGTTTTTTTAATTCTGTGGTCTATATTTCTTGTAGGGCTTACGATAGGGCTGCTGTCAGGTGCAATGGCAAAGAGGCTGTCACTAATTTTGATCCCAGCATCTATGAAGAAGAACTGGCAGCTGCTGCAGGTAATTTAGACCCCTTTGTTTTTGTCTCCTTTTTAATTTTAACCTCAGTATAAGTCATTAACTCAATTGAATTTGGTTGGTTAGAATCTTCAGGTAATAATAATGGTGCAGACCATAACCTGGATTTGAGTTTGGGGAGTTCAGCTCCAAAGCAAAGCAGTGTAGACCATGTTAATAGGAGACAAAATGTTGGCATGGATCGGCATTCAGCTTCGTTGCAGTTTGAAGCCGATTGGCGCTCTCCAGGGCTCAGGCCTAAGGTAATTTTTTTACTTTTTTTTTTTTTTTTTTTTATACGGTTTGAATTGTTTTGTTTCTCACTATTCAAGCTTCTCTCTCTTTCTCTCTCTAGATATAAAATTATATAGTGGTCATGAATCTATGTGCAGCAAAGTGATCACAATGGTCCACAGAGAAGAGATGGGTATGGTGAGACTGAAACCATGCAACTTCTAAGCCAAACCCATATTCAATCTCCAACCTCATTCAGAAGACCTGGAGAGGCTCATGTTCTGCATATGATTCCTCCTTCTCCCTTTAACTCATCGAATTATCAAGTGGGTATATTAGCATAGCTAGCTAGCATTTAATGTTTCACTAATTGAACATGTGCTTACTCTTCAAATTAACCTATAATTGCTTTTAATTATGTAGACTAGTCAGTACTTTCCAAGCAGCAGTGCAAGAGGCCGAATTGGGAGCGAGCTTTCATTGTCATCGACAAATGATAATCAGCAATTACGATGGCAATCCGGTCCTCATCAGTCGACGTTGTTTGCAAATGCTGCAGCATCATCAGGATTCGCACCACAGATTAGACCTTCTCATCAAAATTGGGTGCAGAAAAATGGATTCCACTCTCTGATGAGACCCTCTTAGCCCCATCTAGTTTTATCTCTCCATTAAATCCTCAAATGTATTTGCTCTCAAGAGAGTTAAAAAAGAGAGAAGGAGAAAGGAAGGAAAAAAAAAAGAAAAAAAAAAAAAAAGGACAGAAAGAAAGAAATTCCGATTCTCAGGGAAAGGTTGGTCAATCGGTCAAAACTAACAAGCCGACGAAATCTTTCAACTAGATTTTCTGATTTCTGACTAAAACTGCTGATCGGTTTTATCAGGTCTCTATGAATATATATGTTTTGTTTTGCTGCCCTACATACTATTTATTACTTCACCCTATAAACTCTATTGTTTCTAGTATTTTTTTTCGTTATTAGTAGGGCACAGCATGTTTTAATAACATGACCTCAGCTTGGTAGTACCTTTTTTGTTTCTTGATTTTACTACTTGAATTTTGTCATATGAAGTTCTGATTCAGTCTTGCTAACTCTTTTTGAAATATTTAAATAGTGTGAAAGCACAAACTTATTCTGTATTAAATGCTTGATTGTATGGATGTATATGTGTCTGAATGGTGAAAGATGAAGCAAGCAAGCGAAGAAAAAATCCAGGTAAAAGAAGAACTGAATGGAAGAGGAAAGAGAGAGAGAAGAGGAGAGAAATTGATGAGATACATGAAATGGGAATGGTTGTCTTGGAAATATCACCACGATGGAGATGAATAGTCGCTGTCGTGAGTGTCCTTTGAATCAGTTCTCTTGGCCAAAAGCAGTCAGACATGGCTATAATGGCGAGAGCGACCCATCATAACTTAACACAAAAGCTTTTTAAAGGACACCCACCGTAATGTGAAGATGGATGGATGGACGGATAGAGAGAGAGAGAGAGACCATAAAAGGGTATGATTTTTGTGTATTGGAATCACGTTTTCTTGAGGGTGTTTAACCATTTGTCTGTTTACTAGGAAAATGACTTTAAAAGGGTAAATTGGATACTTGCTCACTCTTGGGCTTCAGCCCTTTTACCCATTTGAGACATTTGAGAGACAGAATTAATGTGTTTAATTTGGATCTTCTATTTTTTAGTGTTTCTTGCAAAATCACATGACTCTTTTCTATATTAAGCATATCAACAATTTAAATGTTCCTTTTGTTGGAAATTTTGATATCACCATTTTCCCTTAAACTCAAACTACTGCCTGAAAAGTTCGATTAAACAGAAATGATCTTTTATGATAGTGGTTTTTAGTAGTACTAATATAATAGGTACTTGTAGTTATTCAAAGGTGATTATAATAGCTTTAAAAAAACATCACCTTCCTCTGCGAAGGTTGGAATGATTTCTCCGATCATTTTTAAAAATTGCATTGATCAAGTAGCGTACGAGGAAACGGGAAAGAGGACCATGAGACATTGAATATAGATGGAAATTCTCGAGAAGAATAATTTTGTAATTTTTTTTTTTAAAAAAAAGAAGAAAAGATGATAAGTGATAATGTGGTTTGATCAGTCAAATATAACATAAGATTGATAAGCAGGCCATTAAGATATTGCAAATAGGTACAAATTATTAAAATACAAATGATCATTTCGTCACCTGGGACGTCACTGCTCTAATATTTTATCACCCCGACATAGCTTCCAATGAGTATATGAGGTCCACTAGATATTTTCTTCAACAAAGTACTTTATTATTATTATTTTTGTTATTTTGAACTGTGAAGAACAACAACCGTCACTCTTAGGGCATCTCTTTATTTTTATTTTTGTTTTCCAAATTAAGATATTGTTTTTGTTGTTGCCATGTAAAGAAAACACCAAGGATAAGCTCGAAGCAAAGAATCGCACCCCTTTACACCAACCAATAGACAAACACTCCAGGCCAAAATTTACAATTAATTTTTTTGTTCCTTGTGTGAAAATAAATAGAAAAACAAAAAGAAAAAGAAAACATTTATAGGGTCCAATGCCAGTTGACACTCGCCCAAGTATCCTAGCCCGAACAAAAAAGAAAAAAACTCGAAAACTAGCGAAAGAGAAAAGCAAGAACAAAGTTCTTCTGTCCTGTAGTAGCTTATAGACCTCTCCCTAGTTAGCTCTTTTTCCTTTGCATCGGATCTACGAAACACTGCTCAGATACGCACAGATTCATTTAAACTCTCCCCATCTGCTTTTATTTATTCATGTATGTGTAACGAAATTTATGGTGGCGTGGAATTGTAGAGAATTTTGGACCACGCGCGACTCCAAAAAGATGAGGAGAAGTGGGGACGACATTCAAGACAAATTAAAGAATAGGAATCGTCAAAAGTAAAAGCTTTTTTTTTTTTTTTTTTAAAAAAAGGGTAACTATCAATTTCATCCCTATATTTTAGGATAATGTCAAATTATTAATTATATTTTGAAAATACATCAAATTTTTCTTAAAGTTTCAAAAAACTATCAAATTAGTTCCTTCTGTTAATCAACTAAAGGTCAAAGTGGACAATATGGTGGGCAAGGGTAATGTTGTTATTTCGAATGGCAATCTAAGATCTTGACATGTATACAAACTTAATAATTTGGGAAAAAAATTAAAAAGAATGGAAAATAAAACATTGAAAAAATAAAAATATCACCCAGGCACACATATAATTAATTAAACACACTTTTTAAAAATAATTAAATAATTGAAAAATTTTAACATTAACCAAAGAAAATTAAAAAATTATTATTATTATTATTATTATTTTAAAAAAATCTCATCCGTCGAGATGTTTGTATCTCAAAGGACCCTATCTCTATCCAATTTCTTTAGATTCTTCTTCAAAATGAAATAAGGTGAGGTCAGATACAAGAAGATGAAGACAAATTTGTCTTCAAAAACTTGGTTTGATTGAACCTTATATCTTCAATATGGAGTCTTTGATTTCTCGATTCGATTGAACATAATTTCTTCAATCTAAGGTCGATCGAACCTAGAAATTTTTGGATTCGATCGAACTCAAATTCTTTTATTTGTAGGAGGAAGGACAATGTTGTTATGGAGCGACAATGTTGGGGGAGGGATAAATCAAAGCGATGGATTGAGTTAAAGAAAGATAAGGTGGAGGGAATCTAGGTGTTGGTATGATTAGTAATGTTGGTGGTGTTGTTGAGGCCATGGAGATTCATCTGGGTGTTCGATTGGTGATGTTAGTGATATTAGTGATGTTAGGTGTTCGAACCTAGATGGTAATTTGGGTTTGATTGGTACCAGATGTTGGTGAGGCCATGATGATTCAATTGAGCATTCGATTGGTGATGTTTTTTTTTAAAACTTTAAAGAAGATTAGATATGTTTTCAAAACATAATTAAAAATTTGATATTTTTTCAAAGTACAAGGATGAAAATGATATTTACCCAAAAAAATATTGCACTTGAATTTTACTTTATTTTGATTAGGGTTTCTATTTATAGGATTTCTTTTCTTTTGATTGAGTGAATATTTGGGATATATTTTCAATGTTAGATAAATTTCTATGTCTTGTTCTGAAAAAGAAATAAAGATAAAGAAAGATAATATTATTCTTGTCATGCCGTTTTTTTTTTTTTTTTTTTTTTTTTAACTGAGGAGAGTGTGTGTGACTACAATTGCAACTAGGATTTGTTTGTGGGGGCATTAAGGCATCGACTCTTTGTGGGGGCATTAAGGCATCGACTCTCCACCGTTAAGTGATTGATCGTTTTCATGATTTATTAAGGAACAAACTACTCATATGGGGCTTCCTTTTAAGGACACACTTTTATTCTCACACTCTCACTCACTCACTCTGTTAAACACCGACTATCCTTTTCTCTCTCCTCTCTTATGCGCTTTCCCTTTATAGTATTGCTTTTAGGGTTTCTTTCTATGCATATATGTACGTCATTGTATTACACCCGTCTACACCTCTGTTTCTACGTTTTACACGCGCTTCTGCTGGTTGCTATAAAGGTATCATCCTTTTTCATGAAGCGCGTGGATAAGTGTCTGAGTGTTGTCAACGTGTTGATCTGTTATTGCATGAAAGGTTAAAAACATAATTAAAGAGAGTATGGATTCATGAGCAGCAAAATGCTTGATTTGATATTGTAACATTTTACCTTTTCGCATACAACTAGGATGGAAAAAATCCTTTATTTGATCTAAATCAGTGGACCCTAATCCGTTTAGAGCATTGAATCTGAGTTTCAGGTTAGATTTCGATGATTTTATAGTAAGATCTAGTTTGGATCAAACAACTTTGATTCGATTCAATTTGATCTAGTTAACATATTTTATTATATTCTTAGTACACATTATTACTATTATTATTATTAAAATTACTATTTTGTTATGAAACTTTTACTATGTATTAGTTATTATTTTATATATGTAATGGAACATTGTTATGAGGTAGTTGTTATTTTGGTGTTTGCATTTAATAAATTTATGTTTTCTATGAACTTTATATTGATAATTAATTAGATGCGATGTTAAATTGAAATAAATATTATGTTATTTTTAATTTTAATGTTTATTTATTGCTTGTATATTTGTCTTTTAATATAAATTTTGTGACTTATTATAATTGCATTGGGTCAAAATGGGTCGGCTTTAGCGTGGACCGTCCCAAAAGGTCTGATTTTGAGATGAAAAGTGGTTACCCATTTTGGTCACGAGTCGGGTTTAAGGTGAGCTAATCTTACCACGATCCGATCTATTATCATTCTTAATGTTTAAATTTTCTATCCAATTTAAGGGCACATGAGTTATAATAACTTGTCGAAACAACAAATGTTGTTGGGATGAAAAAGTCATCATATTCAAATTCAAGATCCATAAAAATTGAAAATTTATGGATAGTTTTTTCTTATAATTACCTCCTAACATTACAATTTCAGTACCGTAGTTGTTTCTGTATTCCAACATATCATAATGGATTATTTATGTTAAATTGGTTACCTTATTTTGCAATTCAAAACAATAATATTTTTATCGGAAAAAGATAATTTCTTTCTTTTCTAGTAAAAACTTCCCTAACTTTTTTTTTTCTTTTTATGCATATAATTTAAAGTAATCCAACATTTACCAAGATTACACATTGCATATACTACTTGAAAAGTAATATTTATTTTCCTAATAAAAAGATAAATCTACTTATTACACAGTTACTTGTATGGCTCGATGAGTGAGATTTACTTTCATAATAAGTGGAGAAAATCACTCCACACGTACATATTAGTGTTAAATTTTTCATAAATTTTCTAATACTTATAACTATTTATGTGTACATTACATGTACGAATTGAAAAGTGATACGTAATTTTGTAATATGGAAAAAAGATACTTGTATTACTTGTGACTTTGTAAGCGTATATGTATTATTTGTGACTTTTTATGTGTTCATTAATTATATGTACAACTAAAAAAAATAATATCTACTTTCATAATAAAAGGAGAAAACATACTTGTAATACTTATAATTTTTACGTGTAATTAAATGTATGGCTCAAAGAGTGATACCTAGGCTCAAAAAATAATATCCAATTTCATAATAAAGGAAGAAAACTAATCCATATACATAGTGCTGGTAATTTTTATATTAGGATTATTTGTGACCTTTTATATGTCCATTATATTATGTAGAACTGAAAAAGTAATATTTACTTTCGTAATAAGAAAAGAAAACATATGCTTGTAATATTTATAATTTTTTATGTGTAATTATATGCAAGGCTCAAAGAGTTATATTTAGGCTCAAAAAATGATATTTAATTTCATAATAAGGAGAGAAAAATAATCCATATGCATAGTGCTATTAATAATAATAATATTATTATTTTAGCTCAAATCATGATATATACTCTCATAATAAGGGGAGAAAACTAATCTACACATATAGTACTATTAGATTTTTCATAATTGTAATACTTGTGACTTTCTTTTTAATAAGGGGAGAAACCATATACTTGTAATATTTATAATTTTTTTATGTGTAATTAAATGTATGACTGAAAGAGTGATATCTAGGCTAAAAGTGTGATATCATTTTTTTTTAACACACCCAAATAGTGATATCTAATTTCATCATTTGGGGAGAAAATTAATCCATACGCATGGCACAATTTTTCATCTTAACTCAAAGACTAATATGTACTCTCATAATAAGGGTGAAAACTAATCCACACACATGGCACTGATAGATTTTTTATAAGAGGAAACTTTATTTTTGTCCCTGAGGTATCGACAACTATCAGAATTTTAAATGCTTTATAAAAATAGCTCTTTTCCTCCCTAGTGTTTTAAAAACACTTTAAAATAGTCTCTATCATCAGTCAATTACAATTAAACTAAACAGAAAAATGGAAAAGACTCAATTATCCCTCATTTAAGCCATAATATTAAAATGACCATTTTACTTTTATGAAACCAAAATTAATTTTATTAATTTAATAAAAAAAATAATAATAGTAAAGCTTTACTGTTCATCTTTTAAAGGTTAATGATACAGATGAAATAAGGAAAAAAATTGAAAAAAAAAACTAAAATAAAAATTCTTTTAGGGAGGTGGAGATACAATCTCCAAATTGGATTTCCACCATCTATCAAATTAATAAACGATGGAGATCCAATCTGGAGGGATCTCCACCACCAATTGGTCAACCCACAATCAAACCCTAGCTTCAAAAATTATTGCAAAAAACCAAAAATAAGTGAAAAAATAAAAAAGATTGAAGATCTGAAATCTAGATTTTCATTAGAGCACCCTGGGTTGTTGAACCTAGATGCGATTACCATAAACCACCATCACAAAACACCTCCTAGTCTTCATCTAACTCAAACGCAACCATCATGTTTCGTCTCCCTATCTTTGTTGCAACAAACACAAAAGAAATATATATATATATATATATATATACCCAAACTCCATTTGAAGCCGACTCTGTTGCATCAAACCACCAAAAAACAACACCCACCCTATCTTCATTAGACCAAGACTAGACCCAGCCTCTGTCAAATGTGAGTCTCTATTGTGTGAGCCTTCACCAACAACCCAAATCGAACAACATGAACTGAAGATCCACATTGAGCCCATATGACTTCTGGGTTAAATCCTAGATTGTCATCTAGGTTGGAACAACTTCAAACTTAGATGAAGATCTAGGTTTGAACACTTCAAACTTAGATCGACATATGGGTTTGATGAATTTGGAACAAAGATTTTTATCATATGCATTTTTTTCAAAGTCAGATGGGATTTAGGTTGGAGACGATCTTGGTATGAGTTTGGGTTGGAGATGATTTGGATTCGTATCATCTCAGTTTGTGGTTGGAGTTTGAAAGTCTGTTTTGGTCGATTTTGATGTTATGGTTTTGTTTTGTTTGTTGTTGTTATTATTATTATTATTATTGTTTTTTTGGTTTTGTAGGTGGTGGGGGTTTGTGATCTGGTGCGAACCAGATTGTCGCTGATCTGATTATGTTTTTTTTTTTAATTAATTAATTGATTAATTTTAAAATTTTGTTTTAATGAATATATATTTTTTCATTTTAATCTTAATCATACACGTGTCACTATCCCAACTCTTCTCATAAAAGGATTATAATACCTTTCTCGTCCAAACTTACCTTCCCCTTTAACTATCAGTTGACTAACAACAAAGATATTTTTGAAGTGTTTTTAAAACATTAGGGAGGAAAATAACTATTTTAAAAAGACATAGTTTACAGAGATATTTTTGAAGTGTTTTTAAAACATTAGAGAGGAAAATAACTATCTTAAAAAGACATAGTTTTCGATACCTCCAGAATGAAAATGAAGTCTCCCCTTTTCATAATGGTAATACTTGTGACTTTCTTAATATATATCTCAAAACATTAGTTACTAGGTTGTGACAACAATTGAGATATATATACTCATCTCTTGATTTAATGTTTTCAATGTGGGTTTTATCCCATCTTTTCTTACCTCACATGTGAAACTCTCTAACAATGAGTAAATACATACGATGAAATTTGAATTCGTATCACAAATTTGAAAGAAAAGTGTATTAAACACTTAAATTTATGAGTGAATTTAAAATTTCTTCACCTAATCAATAATAAAAAATCCGATCACATCTCAAGTCAAATGAAAAACAAACATAAGTGAAAAATTTTAGCTCAAACTCTACCTTCTTTCCAAAAGAAAGTGCTATGAAATGACTTGATTTAGATTCAATAATACTAAATATCTAATGTTTTATATCTTTATTCATCTCAATTAACGATGTGATAATAAAATAAATACATTTTGTAATTGAAATAAATAATTTTTAATGTGTATTTATTTACCAACCGTCACATCATTAGTTAGGATGTAATTGGAAACAAAAAATGAAAAGTCTAGCATCATTGATTAGTAGCACTTGAATTCAATCGACTGTAAGTTAAATAAAATTAGTATATCTTCAAAACTAAGATTTGGAGAGAATTACTCAAAATTACTAAAATTAGCTGGTTATAGGCCTAGCCAAGCTTTGCGTTAAGTAAGTTTGTTTGGTCATAATTAGCCTTAGCCAAACGCAGCCTAATCTTGTTCAAAGCTTATTTATGTTTCCTAAAAAACAGCTTGATTGGAGGCTGGGCTGGGGCTTGACTTCTAGTATGTTGAGTTGAGATCAGCAGAGCAGTAATTAATTACAACCTACTTTTACTCTGTGTGTACATAATATATATGTTATAATACGTGATCTTCCTTGCACAAAATAATTTGAGGCAAACAGACCATTATATTTACAATCTGATGTTGAAACCAAATGTTGAAGAAATAAAATGAATGATATGGTATTCAAAAAATAGATCTTTCTTGCCTGGTTTTGGGTTTGCAGAGGGTCAAGAAAATCCTAACATGACCAGTAATATAGGTTCCAGGAAAATAATTACTTCTCTGGCACCGTGTTTGATTGCGGTTGGTGACATTTCATCACTGGGTGGTCATGCATGTGTGGGTGACCACATCATGGCTGGGTGTCTTATCAGAACCTAACAATGTGAGTCATGCATTTACCCGAGCATCTAATGATCTTGTCCATATGTGAGAGATTGGTCCACATATTGAAGTTGAAAATAAGCCATTCTATCTTTTGCTAGATTCAGACTCTTATAAATTAACGTCGTTCACTTGGTCTAGGTTATGCAGTTGGACCACCATTTGCATGAATGACACGACCTAGAAATAGAAGTGGTCCATTTTCTCTTTTCTCAAAAAAGAAAATTAAAAGTTTGGATAGAAAGAAGTGTTTGATAACCATTAGACCTGGAATTTTAATATATCATATGCATAATTATATATGAAGTTCTCTTAACAACTTCTCACTTGAAAAACCAACCAATTTATCAAATAACATATGACTAGTACAAATTTCAACACGTGGTAGGATTCGAAAAAAGACACTTCTGGCAAAAGAGACATCAAATCAAGCCATGACTAAACCCAAAACTAAAATATCTATTAATTATATAACACCCTTTGGAAACAGATACTTTAAATTCTTAATATAAATTCTTCTATAAGAAAGTTTTTTCACAATAAAAATTGCACGGTAACGATTGTTCCAATCAATTATTTATTGATTTCATCGATTCCATTTATGATGCAAATTCAATACTATTCTCCTTTTTTACATGTCTATTTTGTAAATTCAAATATAGAATTCTTTGAAAACGAGCACTTCAAATTGATGACATAAGTTCTCATTGTTGGTGGATTTCTAATATCAAGGAATTGATTTCTAAAACATTTAATGCACTGAATCAATTATATGTAAAATTAGGAAACTCGATAATTCTTTCTTTTGGCAAGGAAGAAATTTGAATATTATGATTTGTGATTAAAAGGGAAACTAATTAATGATATTAGTAAGGGGTTGACTAGAGGTGGCTATATAAAGGCGTCTCACCTCATTATTTGATGTATCCTATAATTAAGAGAAAAAAAAGTAGTGTAACTTTTTAAGTGAAAAGTAAGGATTTCTTGAATGTTAGATAATTATGTCATTTTTTATATTATTTTGCCTGTTTTTTACATATTATTTTATCATTTCATTAATTTGATGTTTTAGAAGGTCTATTTTCTAATAATTTTCGCTTTATAAAGACGTTATCTATGAGAATTAAAGGGTAGTGTTTATTCAATAAGATATAGAATTAAATGGTAACGATTGGTTGATAAACATTAAATGATTGTTCGAATCAATACTGAGATGTTGATTTTACGTATCTGACTCAATTTTTTTCTTTTTTTTTTTAAAAATGTATCTGACCCGATTTATAGATAAGAATTCAAGGAAAATTCTCCTTTTACATGCCTATCATGTAAATTCAAATATTCCAAGTGTTGGTCTGCATAAAGCACAGAGATGCTTAATTGTAATACATTAATAAAATCCGTGAATAATTTAATATATGCAACAAGGTTTATTTCGATTTGATAAAAATTTACTGTTAAGAGCAATACAATTACACATAAAATATACTTCGTGATCGACATAAAATTTACTCACTTCATACAAGTCATTGAGTTACTAAGATCAGTTGTGTTTTCTTTGTCCACATCACATAATTATTATTATTTTTTTAATGATCCACATCATATAATCATTGTTTTTCAAAGTCGGTGAAAATCTAAATGTTGAAAGGGTTCGATCTAAACTTTAGGGTTGGCAGTGTTATAATCAACAGAAGAGAAAAAAAAAATTAAAAAAAAAATGCTCTTTCAACTTTATGTGAACAATTAATCGAAACACAAATGTTGGATAATTATATGTTGATTGTTGAAACTAAGATGTGAAACCGACTCCAAGAATAAAATTTTAAACTTTTCGGGCCCTTTTTTTTTCTTTATTCCTTGAAGAACAATTCCAATGATATTATATTTTTTTTTTCTTTATTCCTTGAAGGAGAATTCCAATGATATGCAATTTTTTCTTTTTTCCTTGAAGAACAATTCCAATCATATCAGAATTTCATAGATATGTTGGATATATATATTTTTAAAATATATATATTTTAGATATTTATATGTTGATTGTTAAAACTATGATGTAAAACTGATCCAAGAATAAAATTTGAACTTTCTAGGTCCTTTATTTTTCTTTATTCCTTCAAGAACAATTCCAAAGATATTATAATTTCATATATATGGTAGAGGTTTATATGTTGATAGTTAAAACTTTAACTGATCCAAGAATAAAATTTGAACTTTTTTGGGTCCTTTATTTTTTTTTATTGTTTTTTTTTTAAGGAAAGGTCCTTTTTTTTCTTTATTTTTTGAAGAACAATTCCAGTGATGATATTAGAGTTTCATATATATATATATATATATATATGTTATGACAAGATTTAGTCTATACATATTTAATTAACTATTCAAATTTAATCATACAATTAACTTGACAGGTATTATCATATAACAATTCATTTCCTTCCTAAGTCGTACAATCTTGTATGAGCATACTCAAATAGAGAAAATTACATTTTAGAAATAAAAATAAATAAATAAACATTTGATATATATTTTTTGAACAAGTAAACACATTTTTTAAATTTCCCAGCTTCTTCTATTTACGTTATTAACAAAGTTTAGCTGGGCTGCCTAACACGTAGATGATAGCTAGATATGAAAACATGATTTTCAGACAAGGGACAATAATTGTATCCATTAATCAACAACTCTTCCACAACTTCTTCGTGTTTTTTTTTTTGTCATTTACTGGAAATGTAACCTCGTAGCTGAAAATCCTCCAATAATGTCAAATGAAATGATGCCTTGATCTTTTCAGTGATGAAAGGTACCAAGAAAATGAAAGATCAAAGCCAACGCACTTATATCAAGCCAACAAAATAATTCAAAGTAAAACCAATACAAAAATCCCGGCAGTATCAATTTATTTAGCAGTATCAATTTATTTCTCATAACAATTAATTAAAACAAAGAAAGCATGCACAGGTTAGATATTTTAGCAGTAAAAATTTTTATGAGGACCCCAGCAGCGTTCTGCCACCTTTCTGCCAACTTGTATATAATGGTGAAGTAGACTTCTTTTTTAGCTTTTATTTAGGTACACATTAATTATTGACTATACGAATTTAATGGTCCAGGATTGTTTACGGATGTGGCATTATTGTTCACAGGACTCGGCATTACATGTTGGATAGATAGTATTGGTACTGTTACCATTATTGAGTTGGATTGAGTTGTCAAGTTTATAGACGCAAGATATCGACTGAATATGATGCAAAGCTAAACTCTGTCAGAATGGTGAAATCATAATTTTGTGTTTTTAAATTTGAAAAATAGAACGAATAGTCCATAAATGTGATATTAAAACAAATGAAATATATATATATATATATATATGCAATCTTGGGAATTTGTTCATAGTTAATGTCATCAACAACCTCATGGTTCACCAAAAATACCTCTTGTTTTTCAATATAATTAGCATGAATTTGTTTTTTTTCAACTATTATAATTAATTGAAGGTTTAAAGAAAAAAACATGATTTGAATTCATAAATTAAGTGATAATGTATAAATAAAGAAAACATACTATTACTAGATCAACCTCGTATTATCAATATAAAATCCATTATCATCTTATTACTATCATACAAACAGGTTACACCAATCCTACATCATTGATTGAATGTGTAATTATTAATTACCCTTATACAAGGGATCTAAGGTGAAGAGCTGGGTATTGATACATTATAATAATTTTTTAAAAAAAATTTCGGTTAGACGCGTGGCATATGGTATGGTAGTGATTAGTGAGAGGTTGACAATGATATTCATGTCTGTTTTTGGGTAAAGTTAATTATAATAAATAAAGTTCATTTAGGAGAGCTTCCGCGTTTGGAAAGATTGTGAAGAAACGTAAGTGGAGAGGAGATATTAAAGTTGAGTGGCCACGAGCACGACACAACAACGGTGTGTTCATTTTAATGTGGAAAGTAAACTGGTTACATCTTCTAATTATATGACATTATTAATGTCCTACCCCCTTCGTAGGTATCCCCAATACACACACACACACACACATATATATATATATATATATGTTGTTGTGATGATCGGCACCATACTTGGTCTCTTCAAATTATTTTTCATACGAAAAAATAATTAAAAAGTAATGTAAATGTTCTGTTTTTACATCTTAGAAAAAAAAACAATTTTTTGTCTTTAATTAGTTGGGAGATTTTCATTCTAGTCCAAATGTTTTGATGAAATATCATTTTGTTTACTCACAATATATTTTTAGTCCCTATCATTTATAAAGTTTAAAAAATTCATTAAATTAATTATTCTGTCAGTTGACAATTAGTCAAACTTAACAGTTGGAAGAGCATTTTGCTCCTTTTTTTTTTTCCACTAGTTATTTAAAATTAATAAAAAAAAAAAAATCAGATCTCTACCATCCGTAAAAGTTATAATGGATGATATAAATTAAATGAAAAAAAAAAAGTAAACATAAAAATATATTAAATAGTAGGGTTAAAATAAAATAAAATTTAAAAATTTAAACAAAAAAATCAAGGGTCATCATCCATCCACATGAATAGACGGTTTGGATTTCTACCCCACTGACCATCAACACATCAATGGAGATGTCTCTTTCCCCATTGATAGACAATCGACCTCCATGGTCGACAATGTGGGGTCGGAGACGGTCATGCCTTCATTATGCTATGGAGATGTTAAATGATCTAGGGGAATGGCCAGATCGTTTGTCCATCTAGTTCCATCACCAGATCGGCCATTGACTACATATAGTTATATATAAATAATCGAAGCCTTCCACTCACAACCAACCCTATATGTCTTTTTCTTTCGCAACTGACTGCACACAATTCTAATCACACCAACAACCAATCCCTTATATTTCCTCTTTATCTCGCTCTCACTTTCTCTCTCTCAAGTGTCCCGTTCAAAGAAAATGAGTTCTTCATCTGTGGCAAACCAAATGGATTCTCCATCTAGTTCAAACCAAATGAAGATGTTAAATGATCTAAGGGAACCAAATGTTCATCGATCTAGTTCCATCACCAGATCGACCACTAATTGCATACAGTCATACATGAATGCTCAAATCCCTTCTCTCACAACTAACCCTATATGTCTTCCTCTTTGGCAACCGATAAGACACAAAGCTAATCACACCGACAACTTACTCTTTCTCTCTTCCTCTCTATCTCATTCTTACTCTCGCTCTCTCAATTGTCCAGTTCAAACAAAATAGGTTATTCATTTGCACATTATGAAATCAAACTAAATGGATTCTTCATCTGGTTCAAACTAAATGGGTTCTTTATTTGCTTCGAACTAGATCCAATCAAACCTCCAATGATCAACAACAATAAGGAATGAACGATGAGAATCCATTCAAATTGCACCCATCAAAACCTAAACCTATTCAAGCTGCACTCAGAAAGTCTAGCATGTCAATTCTATCCAAATCATCTAACGCTAAAATCGCAACCACCCACCAACCCATAACTTTGACGACCTTCGTTAACACTAGCCACCATCAAGAAAGTCTAGCATGTCATTGTAATTGCTAATGAAATCGATTTTTTTTTTTTCATAAATTTTTATTCGATTTTTTTTTTATTTGTGTGTTTTTGGTTGAGTTGATTAGTTCTACTTATTAGAGTCTAGATAGATTAGATTTGGGGTTATTTAATCTAAAGTATTTCTTTTATTAGTCATTTTTTTTAGAAAAATTATTTACTTTTGATCTCTATTGTCCATCTCATAAATAGACTTTAGAAATCTTTTTTTTTTCTTTAATAATAATCTATTTATCTTTATCGTCCATAGTAAATATGAATAGTTGAAATCTATTTACTTTTATTTTAATTTAGGAAAACAAAATAAGATGATTAAAGGTATTTTGGTCTTTCATCATTTTCCATCATAGTTGACCATTAATTTTTCAATAAGAAGGACCAGTTTGATGAATTTTTCAAACTTCAGATATGATGGAGAGTAAAAATGCATTCAAGAGTAAAAAAATAATATTTTACCAAAATATAGGACTAAATTGAAAATCTCCCTCATTTGTTTTTGGCAAACTTGAAGAAATGAGAAGTTTAGTAACAAAAAGAAAGAAAAATATATCATCTATTTAGGAGGAGAACCTCATGCTTTTGTGCAAAACGATAAGATAAGAACGAAATCAGACACCAACAGAAGTTATAAAATGGCTGTATTTATGTATCTCATTCTCATCAGATAAATTATATATAAAGTAGTTTTCAGTTGAGTGTAAAAATGTTTTACAATGAAATCATCTTCAAACTTGCTATGTAGTAGTAGCTGTCCCTATCTCTTGTTAAAGTTAAAAATAATTTAGTAGTCCAAATAAAGATAGATTAAAAACAATAATAAATTAAAGAACAAATTAATTAAATGTGGATACTGAGCTGGGTAAATATCAAATCAGATCAGAATACACATATTCTTTTAGATAGTTTAATCAATAAAGAAAAAATTTAAATTATGAAGTAATATCATACTATGAATATATCTGTTTACTCACAATTTATGATATGAGAAAGTTGATATGTATGATTAAAGAAGAAAGGAAAAAATTAAGTATTAATCAGATGATATATTATAATGGACAAATGTATTACGCGAGGGGGCGGTGCAATGATCTACCACCCAAGTTTTTTTCAAAGAAGGATTTCAACAACTTTTCTAATTTTGATTATATAATCAAAGTCCAATTTCATCGGCTAGATGTTAAACAAATAATAAAAATGGTTAAACATTATCTTATTAATGTGACAAGTGAAAATACATGTCATTTACACAAATATAGGTTGGATCTGTGGGTAGGATTTTGCTAAAAGTAGATGCATTATACAATATGATTCTGACTTTGCGTACTTGTCCATAATTTGATTATCAGACGTTTATTATTTGTTTATTATATCACATAATTTGATTAAATCTTACTTTTCCCATTTATAATCATCCGAGATTGATAGGAGAAATTTTATAGTAAGTGATACAAATCTATTTATTTTTACTATTTATTTTTCTTTTCTGTTAGATAATCACTTCTTTTTTTATTAAAAAAAAAAACAATTCTTTTGATTAATCTTTAATTTTCAGAATTTGATGAGGACATAACGATAGTTTTTAATTCTTTCCACTATATCAATACTTTTACAGTTTATTCTATAAACTAATTGAGTTTAAAGTATATATGCAGAGAAATAGTTTAAACATAGAAAAAAAAAAAAAAAAAAGGTGGACAAGATTGTTGATGCTTCAAATCACATTAAGAGTATAAACAGTATTTTTAGCATTTCAAACTTGTGGACAAATTCAAAAACCTGTCTGTAAAGTTTTCCATAAATATGCAAGGTTGTTTTCTTCACTTAGATTGAAAAGCAATTCTCATATCTTTTTTTAGACAAAATAGCATTTCAATGATTGCTTAAAAGGAAAAAAGAAATTTCTCCGTAGCATCAAGAAGGGCAGTTACAGGAATAAATATTCTTCTATAAATGGCTGAGTGAAGCAGAAGGTGATAGAAATGACTGTTTGTGTATTCTCATATAGATTTTTAAATAATATATTTATGTATTCAAGTCAATTAAAATTGCATAAAGATAAGTTTCTACTTTGGGAAAGAAAGAAGGACAGTTAAGAGTTTCCAAATTGGTAAAGTAGACTATGGTTTGATTTTCCAAATGATGGGATTTCACTAAAAACAGACTTATGCTGTGTCTAATCAGGGAATAGTGTTTGGCAACTGGCATTCTGGCAAGCACCCAGAAAAGGTAAAGCAAAGGGGCTTGTTGGTTTAACCTTATCACAATATTTTATACTTAAAAAGGAAAATATTTTGATTGATTTAAATTTGTCTCGTTTTATTGGACGGACTTTTTGGGTGTGATTTGATATTTTTGAGAGTCTAGAAGAAGGTCGACGTTGAACGTAAGCTCTTCACCAGCCATTCTAAATTTAGATTGTTTGATTGATAAGCTAATTAGCTAAGCATCATCTCATCTTAGAGTTACTATTTGCTATTCATTCATAAGCATTTTTTGCTACAAATGGATTATTATGTTTTATATTTCCTTATCTTTCATACGTCTTGTATGTTTTACATATTTTGTTTTGTGAAACTTATTAAAGGTATGGTCAGAGAGGGTAAAGGACTTAATAAAAATATTTAATGGGTGGTGAATTAAAAAACTGAAAGTTAAACACCAATCTTGCTATAAAAGATTGGGTTAGTTATAACCCTTTTATATTTGTGTAATTGTAATAATTAAAAAAATAATATTTAAAAAATAAAATTAAATTAAAAAGTAAACATATCTTGATCAATTTTAATAATGTATATGTAGCTAATGAACTAAATAACAAAACAATACCTGATATATTTATCAATGATTTCTTATTTTGACAGGATCAATAAAAATATTTCAGAATTTTCTTGATATTTTTGATTTTTTTTACTGATATTTCCATAAATTTAGAACCCTAATACTTTGACCTAAATTGACATCTAATTCCTTTCATGCAGATGGTGAAATGAAGTAAAGAGTATAATGGAAGTTATAACTAGAGTTTAATTTTACCAATGATGCAGATGAACCATATTCATAAATAAAAACTAAATAGGTAGAAGAACACAATTTGTTCTAGCTTTCAAGAGCAACCTTTCTAATTTTTTAATTTCCACTTGCAAAATAGATTTTCAAAAAGGGTTTTTATGGAATATTGTCAAACGGTTAACTATGTTCATCATTTTCTTGCGTTGCAGGTTTGAAGATAACAGAAAAGAAGTTGCACTGAGCCTGTAAGGTTGGTGAAGTTGAGGGCTTTAGTTTCAAAGCCCCATTTGGTAGTTGGATACATGCACCTATAACTGCTGTAATCACAACCCGTGTTTGGATTAGACTTTATTTGTTTCATATTGCTAAAGGGCCAACAAGTTCAACCAATTGAGTAAATGGATTGTGTTTGGGTTCTACCCTTCCCAACTCTCTAATTCATTTAATCTAATTAAATATTAATAATTTTTTTTTAGTAGATTGAATTATCTAATTAATAACAATATTTCAAATTATTTTAAAGTTTTATATAGGTAAATGAATGAATCAAATTGTATTTATTATTTTTTTTATTTAGTAGACATTACCATGTACGGAACTAGAAGTTTGAAGTTGGGGGGCCAAAATATATATAATAAACTGTATACAACATACGTAATGATGAATTAACAAATAAAATATCAACGCTTTCATCTATATAAGCTAACGAATAAAAGAAAAAGTAAAACTAAGATATTCAACGCATCTTATTGAATAACCACATAGTTTTATTGGTCATATTTGGGTTTAGAATAATGACATTAAATTTATTTCATTGGTACTATTTGGTTTAAGATTAATGATGTCTTAGACTTAATAAGCCGCATTAAGGTTAAACAAAATATTAACTAATTATATTTTTTACTGATACAAACACAACATGATATACTAAATTGATGTCAAATGACTTGAATATATGATGCTGTCAGACTTAATAAATATTTTTTACTATCAAGTCATATTTGAATAGTAGTATCTATACATGAGTATCAAGATTCCCTTCTAGCCATTTACCACTAAATGATATTGAACATTATCTATACATGAGTGTCAAGATTCTCTTCTAACTTTGTTTTCCCTTGACATTCTATAACCAAATGACATTATTATAAAAAATAATAAATAATCAAGATTGTTAATTTTCTCTCTTTCTTTGATGCATGCAAATAGATCAAACTCAATTTTGTCTTATAAAACGTCAAAATAGAATACAAAGCTAAGAGAGCAGCCCAACTCATTGAGCATACTTAACAAATCAGAAAATATGAATTCATTTTTTGAAAAAATTACAAATATTCTTGTTAACCTTGTTTCTCCAAATATTTCCATAATAATTTCACGTTAAAGATATTCTATAATTGAAAAATACAGATCTTATCTGACATCAAATAACAGAGTTGACAAACAACAATCCCCTTTTTTTTCCCTCGCTTAACCCAACGAATATATGGATTCTTCTTCGCACTTTCTTTCAATACTCGTAAGCTTGCTAAAAGATTGTCAAAGATTGTAATGTACTTTCAACGTCGAGGTAGACGACAGTACAAAAAACTGCTGTTTCTCCTAACCAGAAAGAGCTTTTCATCATTATCAATCATCCTTAAAGAACAACTTAGGTCGTCTACATTCTCATAATATTTCGTAAATTATTACCCTAAAACTACTATCACTAAACAACTGTCTTCTTTTTTTTATTTTGTTTCTTTTTCCCCCCTTGTTCTCTTCATCCTATCTTTCTACAAGGATACGTGTAGACCACAAATCTTAGGAACAAATAATTCTAAAAAGCCAGTTTGTGCTTTGTGCTGCTTGCAACACCTATATGCTTTAACTGGTAATATATCCAGGATTATAAAAAGCATTGGCTTTTCACTGGAGGAAGTGTGAACTCACAAAGGCAGACAAAAAATTCCTCCAGAGTCGAGTTGTGTATTGCATCAAAAGGTGGGGCTATCTATCCACTCACCAGTGGCAGCGGAAGACCTGCAAAATGAAGACCAGATTGATCAACGAAAAATTCGATTATAAGTTTTTCACATTCTTAAGATCAGTCACTTTAATCTGCACAAGGAAATGCAACAATTTAGCAAAAATGATGTTAATGAGTAGCAAACATGGCACCATCTTTTGAGCAGAAGCAATTTCCAACCAGTTTGGATATTTGGGAGGGAAACAATGCATCAGAAAAGGGAGAATCAGTGAGATAATTTCCTCAAGACTATTTATCAAAGAATGGCAATAATGATGAAATCACCAAATAATTTCCTCAAGACTATTTATCAAAGACTGGCAGTAATGATGAAATCACCAAATCAAAATCAATATACTCAAATCAAAATGCATGTCATACAAGAGATTCTTCCATCACATTTAAACCCCCACAAGTGTCCCCTGTTGTTTTTCTCACTATGTGTTTCTAAGTTTCACAATGTTCTAGAGCACACTAACAAGCTGAATGCAATCAATCAGGGGCATAAAAATGTCTACTGAAAAAACCAAACAAGTTAAAATGAAAAAATTGGCGTGTTAACATCATTGAAACAAATGGGATTAACATCATTCTAGTTCATGAAAACAATGAACATATTACTATATTATGATAAAACTGGTTGCTGGCCAGCTATGACAGCAACTTTTCCTCACTGGCAAAGGAAGATTATCTTCCTCTGCTAGAAACAAAAATAAGAACACTTGTATCATCTTCTTGAGAACCAGACAAATCATAAAGCACAAGTAGCAATGATAGTTACTTAAGACTGAGATCATATACAAAGTGCACCCATGTCAGGTGGCCCTCCATCAGATCCACAAGACGATGTAGATTTAGTAGGCCCTCCTTTCTTGCTTTGTTTCCTTTCCTTTCGACTTTTTCTGGAGTCAACTGTATGATTACTGATGCAAAAAAAATCACACCTTAGAATATATTGAAAGCTAATTTCACAAACAAGGAGAGAAAAGAAAAGAGAGCTTTATCAGTTATCACGAAGTACTTGTTAAACCTCTTTCTGCAACTCATAGTTGAAAGCTATCTATAGTATATTTTGGGTGAGAACTTAATATCATTGGTGCATGCAAAGCATAGGAACAATACTTGCAAGACCAAATTCAATTCCAAGAGATGACAGGAATAGATGGAACAGCAATAAGAAGCTTTTCATGCTGTCTTTACTAGGCACACCAGATGATAGATGAAAGTTGACTTTGATACCAAAATAATTTGTTCTGCCTGTAATCGTAAACAATCAAAGCACACCAACAAAAGAAAAAAGTTCAGAAGCTCACACTACTAACTTATTTGAGGATCTCCCCTTCGCTGATCCACAACAGGCCCTGTATTTCTTCTTTGATCCACAAGGGCAAACCTTGTTCCTTGTGATCTTCCAGATATAAAAAGGAAAAACAGACAAAAACGAGAGAAAAAATTCATTAGCACTTTGGGCGCCATCCGAAGATTCAAAAATGTTTATCTATTTTGTCAGTACACAAACCTTCTCGTCCTGGTTGGATCTGCTATCATCATGGGTTCGTTTGATACTAGTACTAGATGGATCCTGCTTGGAGATCACCTTACAAGGTTCTTTCTCGTGTTGCTCGCAGTTGACATTTTCATTGTCACCTGGACAACCTCCTAAAGGAATCTCTTAATGTAACGAAAATAGGTGCAAGTAAAGTGAAAAGTGCAATACTCAAGCAAAATGAATAGACTACAGCACCAATGACAAGAAATATGGTGGCTTATATATCGTCATGTTAGAACAAATCCACACATTCACAAAATAAGATGAAAAAAGAAAAAGGAAACGCATTCTAATCTTGCACCGGTTTTCGATGTGCCATCTATTTCAATAAGGCAACAGGTTCCACCAGGACCGCCACTCATTGTAGCATCATACAAATCTTTCAGCAAGGAGAGTTCAAACGTGAGATAATCCAGGCATCATATCTAGATGAAAGGAGAAAGTACAGTTCAAATCCCAAATGAAGAATGTGTACAAAATCATTACAAAACCACTGCTTCATTGATTGGACAATGCTTCAGCGACAAACATGATTAACATTACCAGCAGTCAAAAAGGCTTCTTTTCCAAGTACTTGCATCAAATTGAACCCCAAAAGATAAGATATTCTGACCCTTCAAGGAATCCATTTAAGGAATCTGATTTATTATTTCAAGACAAATGAGTTTTCGCCAGACATTAGTTTGAGAAACTAATAACAGTTTTGAAAAAGCTATTTGGTACAACAATGTTTCACTTGAACAACATGCATATCCATTTCACTCTTGTGGCTAACAAGCTAATTAGATAAACACATAAAAAGTTCCTTCCAGCGCATCCAACAACCATATTTACAAAAGTAGAGAAAACTACAAACATATAATGAAGACATCAGTTAAGAGTGAGTCTTCTTAAAAATCCACAATCTGCCAAATATACAGATTGGCCATTACCTTGAGAAACCTCTGCATGGCAAGGATATAAATCATTTTCCACAGTGTGTTCCTCTGTTCCTTGTTCTGCTACTAGGAATTCTATTGCAGCATCAACATCACCAGCGACTTGTAGTAAAACCTGGAATGAAATCAGCTTACAATACAGCAAGGGGAGAAAAAAAAAGACTTGAAAGTGCTGTCAGTGAAGCATACTAAAACAGTTATTGCGAGACAAATAAACTACAGTCCTGGCTGACAAAGGAAAGTGCATGGACGAAACATTTTGAACAGAATATACTACCTGTTCAACTTTTTCAGCATTTTCACAACCACTTCCTGATATAACCAATTTGATGGACCCAGTATTGATGAAATCAGTACCAGCTCGTTTAGACTTGCTGGCTGCAGATTTTGCTTGATGAGATACCGCTGAAAGATCAGCATCAGCCTTTAACAAACTACGAGTCATTAGGATATTGCTATCAATTATATGTTCAAGCTTATAAGTAAAATTAACACAGTTGCAGTTAGAAATAATAACAGCATACATATAACAAAAAGGCAGAAACCTTGATAATAATCAGTCTAGCTGGGCCAGTACAAGTGTCTTCCTTCAACCGCACACTATTGTAATGTTCCTCATCGTGATAAGATCTGAAAGCAAATAATAACAAAATAACGCATCACATCTTTAGCTCATGAATCACATAAACGTTAATACACAACAATAAATATGTTAAAATATCAAAAGAAAATAATGTTAACTCATTTTGGAAAATAAGAAAAAAGAATGATAGAAGAAAGCGAACTACTGCTATGCCCGAAGCTTTAACAACATGCAGAACACAGCCTACAAGTAGTTGAAAGGAAAAAAGATAACTTCTCCAACCTAAAAGTAAGGATAACAAGAGATAACTTACATAAGCTTCCAAAAATGGATCTTGCCTTTTCAATATGTGGCTTCAGATGTTAAGATGTTATACACATCTCATGTCCTCATATCTTAAGAATTTAACATGTGCATTGAACATCAAATAAAAAACGAAACCACGAAGATGGTAGAGAAACATTCATTGTCAAATCTGACACTGTTAAAAATACTTATGAATGAATCTACATTTTTTTTTTTTTTGAAGTGATTGAATCTACATTTTACACATGAATAAGAACTAACAACAGACAAGGGGTAACCTTATTCTGTTCTAAAAATAAAAATAATTGTAAAGCAAATGAACAACACAAGCACTTCTATGGTTCTACCCAAAATAGAACAAAGAAGAAAGAGGAAAAAGAACAGCATAAGCCAGATAAAAATTTGAAATACTCACAAATGGATCATATGAGCTTCATGGTAGTCAAAGTTCTGTATATACCAGCGTGGAGACATGTTCTACATCAAGCAAAGCAAAGTGCACATATGAATTTCCATCTTACTCTGCATAAAACATGCTATGCACACAAAGCCCAAGTGTGACTGTGCTTGTAATAGTGCATATACAATCACAAGGGCTATGCTTTGTATCAAGTTAAGGAGACAAAAAGAGTTCTATCTTATACTAGGCTTAATATTGTATGAACATCTAGTTGTGATTTGCCAATGCATGCACATGCATGCGTCTGTATTCACCAAAATGCTCATACAATACCACATTTGGATCAGTCAAAAATCTTCTAATTTCTTCTCTTAACAGGTACGTGTTTAAAATATCTATCAGCCAAAAAGCCATTGCATTAATACAGGTTACTTTGTAATCAATGTCATAAAACATATAGAAGCGTTCATGATTTCACAATTATTCTCTCCAAAGTCAATGCTCTTGTATCATGAATGATTCTAACAGGTTCAAAACGGTGAAGGTATCACAAAAGATATTACAAACTATTACAATTTCATACATATATATTTTTCATTTTGAAAGAGACGTTAATCTGAAATTCTGAATACAACATTGCAAAACTAAATAAACACTTCAGGGAAAGAACATCACAAGCACAAATTCAATCAAATGGACAGAAATAGAGTCAACCAACGTTAATTTCATTAAATTATGAGAAAGGTACATAATTTAAGCACTAAGCTCATCTACTATGTATTATAAAGTAGAAGTAAAAAAAGCATAAAACTTTCATCACAGCATAATGTCACGATAATAGGAGCATCTTCACTTTTCGCGCTCAAGTAAACAGCTGTTCCAAAACTTCATACACCAATTAACTGAAGATACTATTGGATCCCTTCCTAAAAGCTTGAGTTTTTATGATTAAAGGCAGTTAAACATGGTATTAGAGTTTATTTAACCAGAGAAACTGACCATATTGTTAATTACATAACAGCGTGAGAAGAACTAGTGTTTGTATCCACGTGACAAGCACGTTGATTAAATTTACTAATTTAGTATTCTACAAGAGGAAGAACTTAAGACTTAATAACAATTCTTTGGCCTTAAACTTTTTCAAATGTAATTTCAGTACCTCTGGCAGTGTTCTCGCTCTACAACCAAGCAAGGATCCAACAAACATAACTACATTACTCAGACCATTGCTTCAATGGTGCATGACAAAATGAAAAGCCCATCAGAAAGGGAGGAGGTATACTATTACATTATTAGAATAATCAGATGAGTTCCAAAACAAGCACACTAAAAGACGAGAAACCAGATCTCACCCGATGAATGCATATATTACTATGTGTAACAAGAGAAGCTGCCTGCAATTCCATATGTCCAGCCCATGTGCCATCTTTATCCATGGATTGACAATATTCATCAAATGGTACATCATCCTCAATAAAGGGCTCGAATGTTTCACGATTCTTCTATGGAGTGAAACTCCAATATCAGATTCAGTTACAAGTTCATATACAAAAGCAACAGGTACTTAAAAGATCGATAGATGGAGTTAGAATATATAATGTAAGAAAAGAGATATTTTAATAGAAATGCAAAAAGGATCAGCTGGTTTGCACTTTTTTTATGTTAAATTCAAAATAAGAAGGCACAGGTTTCACAGCATGGCCAGAAAAGTATATACAAGTACTAGATACAAAACTATGAAACCGAGGTTCTTATTACCCTTTACCGTATCTTAAACTAATCTTTCATACATGACCAGTCTGTTGTACAACTCAGCCATTACTTTACGCATGCAATAGCAAATTAGAAGTATGAGTACAATGAAAATCAAACAATGTTGGGCATCTTTTTTCTCTGTTGAGATCATTTAAATCAAACCAATTGTCTTTTTTTTTTTGTTTTTGTGTGTGTGTGTGTGTGTGTGCTGTAAGGATAAGTTGGAAAATAGCATTCAAACAAGCCATGCCTACAAAGCAATATTGAGATTTCATTTAAGAAAAAATGAAAAAAACTAAAATCATTTTTTTCTTACTTTGTAGTCACTTACCATTATATATTGTACTACCATACTGCGGTACTTTCCATGTTCCTCCTCGTTACCTTCCAATTGATCAGCAAGAGCCCTGCAAACTAACAAGAACAAACAACTTAAAGGACCAACGAATAAATAAGATACTGTTTTTAAAATGAAATAAATAAATAATTTCAAGCAAATCTTTTAATTGAGTAATGTAATGCAAAACCATCCTATAAACACAGACCTGAAGAAACAATTACCATCAGCCGTGACTTGGACAATTTTTAGGCCCAACGCATCAAGCTGAGCACGGAACTGAGAAATATCAGCCTGCTTTCCCTGCTTTTTCATCTGTCCAACCAACAACATGTTAGTTCAACTACAACTACAAAGTAACATCTACAATAAACATTGAATGAAATCTAATTCAAAATACAATCAACCTACAGGAATTATATGACTTCAAAAGAACCAGGACAATTAAATTAAACAAAAAGGCACGGCAAGTGTTGACGAAGCCTTCACTAAAAACTTAACCTACTTCCATTCTTCCTCTCTACCTCCTATCACAGCCTCCAACCAAATGTATGCCTAACATTTTCAAATTTTATATTCACAACACACATTACAAAATCGTATCTCCAATCATTGGACTTGTCCGTTTCAACATTGGCAAAAGCTTGATTAAAGTACCTCATACTTGTCAAATCGTACTCGTCCACACCCCAGATTCTCTCCCTCAACCTCTTTGACAAGTAACAAGCTCTGTCTATATACACTCATGAGCCATTTGAAGCACATATGTCCATTTAAACAAACAACGAAGACCTAAAAAATTGTTAGCAACTAATTGTGTAGGCAACATAGAGTAGTCATTTACAGCTACACTAGACAGAAATTCATTGTAACTTTTTTCAAAAATCAAACAGTTAACAGTACAAAAGGAAATGACTATGAAATTAGGGCAATTTGAAAGCTGAATCACAACAATTCAATTTAAAAGAAGAAAAAATGAAAAAATTACAAAGCCTATTAGCAGATGAAGATAATTGAATAATAAAATAGTAAAAAATAACTTACGTGAGGTTGTTTCTTGGTTTTGGACTTGTGTTGTTTCGCTTTTACCATGGCTTTGAAGATTATTCTCTTTCTCGGAGTTGGAAAAATAGTTGTGTGTCTCAATCTGACAGAAGGAGGATGAGAGTGAGTGAGACCACCGAAATCAGGAAGCAGAGTAAATACCGCGACTCGGACCGTCACTCGACTCGACTCGGTCACTCAAGCAATGTGCATCGCCGTTTAGTAGTTACTCAGAATATACGGTTTGTACCCTCGATTTGGCTCTTGAATCTTGATTGATGAGACCCGTATGGGATTATGAGAATGGGCCCATTTTGGGTTTAGGCCCACTTGTTGAATGTGAGAGGACTTCATAAAATGGATTATATTTTTGTCGACCATGGAGTATGGACGACACCACTAAACATTTTTTATAATCTCGTAATAAAACATTAATTATTGTTATTCTAAAATGTGGCACCAATCAGGTTAGGGGGTTTATTAGGAGCAGCGAAATCTACTACCACAAACATGACCTGAAATATAATTCTCACTGCAAGGAAATGGTCTTCCCGTGCTTTGTAATTTAATGGGTAGAGATGAAACTCACTACTACAAGGACGTTTAATTGGTAAAGGTGAAACTCGCCACCACAAGCACATCTTGAAATATAATTATCATTACAGGGAACAAGTGATTCTATATTTTTTTAAATTTAATAAATAAAAGTGAAATTTGAACTCTCTTTATAACGTCGAAGATGATTGTAAATAGTGGATGTGCAATTAAACATTTGTTATTTAAAATCAATCATAAATGCACCTTAATGTTATTTCACCCAATTCGTAGTTGTTGATTATTATGTGTTAACCACTGAAAAGAGAAATAAAATTAGTTGTAATTACAAGGAACTTACGTTTTGACACGTGGCACCGGATGAATGACTCAACTTGAAGATGAAGTAAACATAACAGGAAATGAAAAGGAGGTAGTAGCTAGGAAAAGAGACTCAAAGCAGAAGTCAAGTAAGGCCTTTCTTTGAAAGCTTTCTGTTAACAATAAAGCGACGGAGCTAGGTTGGTAATGAGTAACCAGCTGTGATTGATTATGGACGTCATGCAAGAAAGAAGCCTGTCATGTAAATGTGTGAATAATAGGACATCATGTACATGTAGCCCGCGAAAAGGTCTGTTGCTTTTTTTTTGTTCTTTTGAATAAATTTGTAGGATTGTATGTGATATGTATAGAGATTTTTTGTTGTTATTATTATTATGTAAGTTTGAATCTATGAAATTGTTTTTGATTTTGAACAAATTTTTGTGAAATTTTTTTTAATTTCTCTTGGAACAAAAACTTTCACGAGACGAACATATGTTTGGGCTTATCTCAGAAGCCAAATAATTTTTTTCCCCCAAATCAGCCCTGTATCAATAGATAAAGTTTTATCCTATTTTTTATCACATAATTACGATCTTGCCATTATGTATCTTTGCAATACGTAAACAAACAACCCACACTACCAACGGCTCTCTTGTGTTGTAGTTTTCAATTTCTGTTCCCATCGCTTTCCTCCTTCCGATCCCTATATTTCTTTTTTCTTTTTCTTTTTTCTTATTTTATGTTGTTTTATTGTATTATTGTATGCATTTTGAGGTGTAAGATTCATTATGTACTCCTATCAAGGTGTATTTTGATTTTCAATCAATGAAACTTCATTGTACCCTCGAGATTCATTTAAATTAACGGCAGAAATTCAGAGGTATCCACTATCTAAAAATTAAATTAATTTTATACCGGAAAGTAAGTTAAAATCGTTTTCTGACTCGCAAATAGTACTAATTACAACCTACAGCCTACGTCCATAAGAGCATCTCCAATGTAAATGTGGATTGTTTTTCACAATCCATTGTCATGTCATCAATGTTCAAAAAATTATTTTTTAGGTGGCATTAAATAGTAATTGATAGACATTGAAATTACAAAATATTCTCCAATGCTTCCATTTAAGATGGAGATGGATTTAGAGGTGGAGAAAAGAAAAGGTAAGTTGAGAGAGAAAAAAAAGAAATTGTATTTAATGATTTGCTGAGTCAACTAATAGATGGTCGTCTAACAGACTCTCTATCAATAGAGAGTCACCTTCACAATGTCCATTTTTTTTTTTGCCAACTCAGCTTGATAGTGGGAATTGATATTTGTATTGGAGACATCATTTTTCATACAATCCTATGTGGCATCTTATTTTTCTACAATCCACACTAGCATTGGAGATGCTCTAAATCGCCCAAAACCTCTCCTAATTAAAGGACCAATGGGCCATTAGTTTTGTGGGGGGCTATCATGCCCAAACTTTATACTTCTATTTAACCCATCCTACTAAAAATTCTTAGCTATGCCTCTGTCATTAGAATTTTAAAAATGGTTGCCGGTTAATATAGTGTTTATTACACTGCTCAAGGAGGTTGAGGTGTCTTGTCCAATCCTCCTTCCTCCAAATCAATCAAAATCAATAATTATGACAATAATCCTTTCAAAAATAAATAAATAATTAATTACAAGGCTTTCTAAAGATATTAATGAATTTCGCTAGAATTATTACATTATTTGTCAAAATTAAAAGATTTAAATAAACTAAATATGAGAACTGTTATTAGTAATACCACATTTGGATCAGTCAAAAATCTTCTAATTTCTTCTCTTGACAGGTACGTGTTTAAAATATCTATCAGCCAAAAAGCCATTGCATTAATACAGGTTACTTTGTAATCAATGTCATAAAACATATAGAAGCGTTCATGATTTCACAGTTATTCTCTCCAAAGTCAATGCTCTTGTATCGTTTACATAAAAAATATTTGGTTTACATAAAAAATATATATATTAATTTCATAACAATTCTATTATATAATTTAGAAAAAATATTTAAAAAATATAACAAAATTTACACGTTAATAAAAATTGTGATGGCTCTAACTTAAACCCCTCACATTCATATATTTCAAAAACTAAATTTATACTATTCTTTAAAAGTCGACATCAAATAAGTTAGTTGTGAAACTCGAATGTTTAATTTCTCAATCGGGAGAATCTATTATAAATGTTGGGTTTAATTGATTATAGGTCAAGTTCATTCAATATGATCTAAACTCATGACGTGATCCTACTAGTATTTAAATGAGACTAAAAAACTATCTTTTGCAGTTATAGACAGTTATCAACTAACTCTTTTAGTTGACAGTTAAAATTATATTTATTTAAACATGATTGGAATGAATGTTTTTGTGATATGTTAAAAAACTCTTAAAACGAAAGTATTGAAGTGAGGCAGAACAATCAAGCCTGTGAGAACTAGAAAAAGACTATGAAACACATAGGCCAAAAATAGAGGAAACTAGAAAAAGATTCTCACCTTGTGAAACGTAAAGGCCAAAAATAGAGAACTAGATAAAAAAAACAACAAAACAACAAAAAAAACAAAACAAAAGACTCATACAATATGACACGATATTTCAATCTCATTTATTGGTGATTGAATTTTGACCAGTTGAACAACAATAACGGTTTCATTGGGATTTTTTTCACAGAACAATTTGTTCCTTTATTGTTTTTGGATATACAGGATATGATTGTTTTTGTTTTCAATAAAGATGAGAGGCATGTTAAGATTAATCAATATTTCATAGTCTAAATATATACTTTTATAATTACAAGACATCTATTTCTATGATAGGAAAAATAAATCCTTATGCATACTTATAAAATGAGCATGGTAAATTTGTGAACCCCACCACTACTTAGATGAGAATGTGAGGGCACTTAAATTATACTTAGAAAGAATGTTAAGAACTTATCTCAATATCTAACAAAAAGCCTAAATTGCCCTAAGATATTCCTCAATACGAGTTAGATTTTTTAATCAATTAACCCACACATTTTGATAAATTAATTTTTTAGAATTGGATAACAGAATTTACCTAACCCAACCCAAATATCTCAATCATAAAAAGTCGAATACAGCAAGATAGTTACCAAGCAAAATTTGCAGGATTTTATCAATTCTCAAAAACCAAAAACCACATAATAAATTCTCAAAGTGTTTGGACTATTTATAATCTTACAAGTCTATTTTAATTAGAAAAAACTAACGATGATAATTCTAATTGTTATTATCTAATATTATCTCAAGATAATTATAATTATAACTTATCCTCTAAATCTAGGCAAAGATAAATATGATAAAATACTATAAAATACTCTTAATTTATCTAAAACTAACCGTTTCTAAAACTGACTACAGATAATATTAATTATAATTATCTAGAAATTAATTAAAGATTATCCCAATCCTAAATAATATGATATATAATCTCAAAACTTAATAATATATAATTACAATAAAGGTTAATCCTAAATATGATAATTCCAAAATCAATATAATCTCAAACATAGAAATCCTCGTCAAACTGAAACAGCAATAGTGTTACAAGCCTCACGCTCTTCTTTTCTTCCGCGTCGATCCTACAGGTTCTCATCAATGAAAAACAAAATAGATGATTTATTATCTTGAATTTTAGCTAAAACCCTTACTTCAAAGTGTTGGGTTGGGTTCCCTCTTATGTAGAGGCCCAACAAGTCTTAATAGGTTAAATTGAGCCCATATGGAAATCCTAAGGCAATTAGGAATCATAACCCTATTTAATTCTTATTTCCTTGATCAATATAAATAAGAGATGAGAGGGTTTGGTGGCTGGTGAGAGTTTAGGTTTTTTTGGAGGCAGAAAATAACACAAAATCAAGTGTGAAGAGAGAAAATCGTGTGGAAGAGAGGAGGAAAGAAAATAGTGAATTTTCTGCACAGAAATTCACTCGCGCAGTTTCGGAGTTGTTGCGATATCTTTTTCGTTAACCGTTGGATCGTGCTGAAATTTAGACAGCACATTAATCTCTTCTGGATCTTGATTCTGAATGGTGGAGATCGGAAACGTAGTTGTCGTTTGTGAGATATACAGCCCGTAACAGAGCTGTCACGTTTTGCGGTTACTGTCAGCGCAGCAGTTTTGTAAGACTGTTATCTCTTTCGTTCACCGTTGGATCGAGCTCAAATTTGGAAAGTATACTTAGAACTCGTGATTCTAAATTCTGGACGGTGAAGATCGGATTTTGAGATCCCAGTAGAGAGCGACGCAGTCCAGAACGTTCTGCTGAGTTTGTGATTTTTCTCTTCACTTTGTTATTTAAACTTGAATTTGTGTTATTAGGGAACTTATATAATTGTTGCTTGGTTTTGGTTCCTATTGGATGTTAAAACAGTTTGTTACTCTCACATTTGATTATTAGTGGAGATTTTTGGGTGGACTACGGTCCCGTGGTTTTTACTCCTCGCATTGGAGAGGTTTTCCACGTAAAAATTGGCTTGTGTTATTTGTGCATGTGGTGGTGATTTTATTTGCTCATTATTTAATCATTGGTGACATTTATATTGTGGTGGATTTGTGTATTACTTAGTGGTTTTCCATAGTATTCATTCAGGGGGAGAAAAAGTTCCGCTTTGCAATTTGTTTGTATTTGGTTTTTCTCCCATCACAAAGCTCATTTATTCGTGTATGTATCTTTAACCTTTCTTATTTTCAAAACCGAGTAAACAGTTCTTGAAGTGCAAACTGAGAAGACAATGGGCTTGAAATTAAATTATATAACTATATCTATAAAATATTTAAAAACCAGTAGAATCAAATCAACTTCCTAATAATTATTTGTATGTTTAAAACCATTTATAAATGACAACTAAACTAGGTATGTCATCGACTTATCATTACCAGACGAAGCATCGCAACACGTGTGACAATTTGTCATTACTTGTTAGTATAAATCGTACGAACACAGGGCAAATTAAAAAATGTGACGAGACATGCTCTTCCGTTCCGAGATCAATCGAGTTAAATAAACGACATAAAATATGTACTTCTCACATACTATGAGCTATAAACAGACAAACTTAAAAAGTAACGCGAGAATACATTGCCAATAATGAAATATTATCCGTCTTTGGTTGCTGGCACCATTAGTTGGAAGCCAACAACTCCCCATGCGTTTCATTATGCGTGGCATCCCCCCATCAAATCCATGTATAATAATAATAATGATAATAATAATACAAATATATTAATATTCTCTTATAATTTAGTAAGAATTAATCTTTTATCTTCGTATAAATTTTTTTTCCATCTCCGTGTGAGTGTTTTCTTCCAATTAAAAGTTATTTCCTAGATCGTGAAAAATATTTATATTCTAATTGATCCCGATAATCATCTGAATTAATTTAAACTCTTAAAAAAAATGAAATATTATCCTAAACATTATTGTTTATTTTAAATATTATTGTTTATTTTAAATCAACGCAGATGGCGCTCAACAACCGAGTATATACTGCCAAAATTATAAAGAAAATGAAGGGTCCACTGCCTCTGGTCAACCAACCCACCAGAGCCACAATAATAATAGTAAACCTAGAAGCTAGTAAGAGAGATACCAACAGTGTATCAAGTCAAGTGCTTTTAATAATACTTGATTTTTATTTTATAGTTTATCAGGACAAAGAGCATACACCAAAACAACGCATAATATTGAATACTTAAATAGAGCACTTAGAATTTATTAGCAAAAAGAAAAGTAAAGGCCCGGTGATGCTTTCGTTATTGTTTCTTTTATTATAAATATTCTCTATTCACATTATCCTAATGTAAAATTTCACAACGTTAAATTATAAAATAAAACAGAGATAGGCAAACATTTGATTACATAACAATATAACATTACAAAACTAACTTTGTAATTTTATATGGTAAATAATTTTAATAATTCTGATAAAAAATTTCAAACGTCCTTACTTGGAATACAAATATCACAAACATTTCACAATGATTCCAAAAATATATATACGCATATATATATTTCGCAATGGTCCCATTTCATAAATGTCATATATTATTGATAACAACTCAAAGTGTCTCACCAGCACATACAAACCACTCCTTTTATTTTGTCGATAGAATTTAAAAAAGCCGTTAAATTTTCATTCATTTTAAAAAGAACAATTATATAACTTTAAAACATATAATTTTTAAAAGATGCAGGTTCTCAACATTGCGCGAAATTTTTTTTTATTTAATACTAAATTACAAAATCAGAGTGGTTGTTGAATTAACAAGAAAAAAGAAAAAATCGGAGTGGTTGTTTTTGGTATATATTAGGAATTTCTAATATAAAGTCAAACTAATACGAGGTTTTTTATTTTTTTGGAAATCTCTGTTTAATTTTATTTATAAGTATTTAATATTTAAAAAAACTGGTTAATATATTATTTGGAAGGAAAAAAAAAAGGTAAAAGTTAATATAATAATTGAAAAAAAAAAAGGAAGAAATTGATAGATGAAGACCTGCTGTCTTCCGGTTCGTCATAGCAGGGGAAAGCAAAATATCGAACCCGCGCGCGCGCGTAAATGACCACAAGTCCCAACCAACCAAGTAAAACGGATGAAGGACGTCTCTCGCACGTGTCGTACCCGGGCCGACACTGCGTTGATTTCTTACTCCATCGCGTCCGTCAAAAAACCCCTCAGCATTATTTTTCACCAGTCACTGTCTCACTCTGTCTCTACATCAGCGTCCATACTCTACACTTTACTTTCCCTTCATTTTACTTTTCGTTGCTTACCAAACACAAACTCTCTCTCTCTCTCTCTCTATCTATATCTCTCATAGTTACAGTTGTTGCTGTGGTGCTTGCTTGTGTTGTGCTCTATCTGATCTTCTCTTTCGAATCTGTCTTTTTTTTGCGTTTTCGGTGAGATTAGGGATTGCACATTGTGGAAACTAATCACATTTAGCTGTTCTAATCGGAGGTGTCTTCGCATTCTCTGCTGCTCTGTTGATTCATTCACTGTCAGTGAAATATTTCTGATACTTTTGTGTTCATATTGTTTCTCGTATGTGTTAGTTGATGTGTGAAAAATGTTGTTTTTCACGCATTTGGTTATTGGTTTTCAAAATGCAGTGGTATAGTCTAAAAATGTTGAATGTTATTACAAGGCAGAAGTGTTATTTATGTTTGAATAGTTACTGGAATGGTTGAAAACATTTATATGTTTATAAGGCAATTTTGATGAAGCTAAAATAGTTTGGTTTCTTGAATATTTCTGTGTATAGGATTGTGACCCTGTTTGGTTAATTTTGAATGAATTTGTTAACTTTTCCAATTTTAATGCAGTATCTTTGTTAGCCAAGGCTTTTAAAGATTTTGAGCTGGACTTGCTGAAAATATGGACCACAAGACATGGCTTTGGAGGAAAAGATCAAGCGAAAAGAGCATCATTACTACTGACAAGTTGGATCTTTCTTTGAAAGGAAATGAAGAGGAGGTAAGCTGAGCACTTGTTTTTTTTTTTTTTAATTATTTTTATTTGTTTATACAGTCTTTATCTGCTAAAATATGATATACTGAAGTTTCTGATCTTGTTGTAGCACCTGATAAATTTTTTATAAATTTAGGATTTGAATTTGCATTGCACCAATAGGGACATTGCGCATGCATATTTTTTGTTTTTGAAAATGTGTTATTTGTGGTTTTCTTTTTTTTTTCTGTGTATGTTCGCATGATTTAGTGAGCATATTTGTATGATCAGATTAATTACTTAATTATAATAAATCAATGTAATGAATCAGATAAATTAACCACTTTTCTGGCTAAACTGATGAGCAGTTCTTGCGATGCTATTTGTGCTTTATCAGTGACTGAAGTAATTTTTTTTTTAATTTTTTTTTTCATTGAGAAGCGACTTGATTTGGTGCCAAAGTTATTATCATGGAACTGGAGTCATGAGGTTGAAATCTTTCTGTCATATTAATGCCCCGACATCTTACTAGTGACCAAGTCTAATTTACACTGAAAGTAGAGTCGGAGAAGAGTTGCATATAGAACTCAGTGTATCGAATATTTAATTTTGTTTGACAATTTGCTTCCCATTCTCTGTTGATGATACCGTTAGAGATCCAAATAGCCTTTTTTTTTTCTAAATTCTTTTTTAACAAATTTGGGTTTTGTTATTATCTTTGATGAGAAAGCATGGCCTATATAGTCAGAGTCAGTAAGGTGAAACACTCAGATTCTCTAGTCCAAAACTTCAAAATTGAAAATAATTTATGGTTGAGTGTGAATCTCAGATACACCTTCCATACGAGGTTGCAGGAATGCCTCAGCTTAAATAGCAGAACGGTGAACAAACAGGCATTTGCTGTGATATATTATGTTCTTATCGGTTTAATCAAGAGAACCGTAGGCCTGATTTCTCAAGAGAATAAACATAACCACAGCACTGGATATCTCAGTTTAGCTGCCTTATGATAATTCTGTGCGGTCGCTAAATGTTGTTCTAGGTAACTTTTCATTATGGTTCATTGGACTATGAGGCATTAATTATAATTTTTGATTTCTCAGATACAGATACTTTTGGCGGATAAAGCAGAATTAGAGAATGATTTGAAAAACTTAAATGACAAGCTTTCTTCTGCCCTAGCTGACTGTAACACCAAAGACGATCTTGTGAAGAAACATGCAAAGACGTCACAGGAAGCTATCAACGGTAATGTACTGAAAATTTTTACTTGAACAGGTTTTCTAATTTTTTATAGTAATATTTTTTTTAAAAAAATTTTATGTTCACTTCACTATGGGAAGTTCTATTTGAAATCTACTTAGCTAACCCTTTTATTGTTAATTTATATATAGGCCAGAAGAAGGCAGAAGCGGAAGCTGTGTCTTTAAAGAAAGAACTTAATGAAGCTTTGGAGCAGAGAATTGCTGATGAAGAAAGATTAACTCATTTGGATGCAGCCCTCAAGGAATGCATAGAACAGCTACGCTTTGTGCGAGAAGAGCAGGAGCATAGAATTCATGATGCAGTGATGAAGGCATCAAGGGAATTTGAGAAATCCCAGATGATTTTAGAGGAGAAGTTGACTGAGACCAGTAAAAGGCTTGCAAAATTAGGTGTTGAGAATTCTCAACTTTCTAAGGCTCTCCTAGCAAAGGAAAAGTTGATTGATGATTTAAATAAACAAAGGACTCAGGCCGAAGCAGATTTTAATGCGTTAATGAGTAGATTAGAGTCCACAGAGAAGGAGAATGCTTCTCTGAGATACGAGGTTCGGGTGCTTGAGAAGGAGCTTGAGATCCGGAATGATGAGAGAGAATTCAATCGTCGAACAGCTGATGCTTCACACAAGCAGCACTTAGAAAGTGTGAAGAAAATTGCCAAGCTAGAATCTGAATGTCAGCGGCTACGTCTCCTGGTCCAGAAGAGGTTACCAGGTCCAGCTGCCTTGGCGAAAATGAAAAACGAAGTTGAAATGCTGGGAAGAGAGTCAATTGAAACAAGGAAGAAAAGGTTGAATTCTAGTCCTTCTATTCCTCTTGGTACAATGGTTGATTCTACATTCGATAACTCTCCTAACTCTCCCAGCCAAAAAATTAATTTTCTGACTGAGCAATTATGTTCTATGGATGAAGAAAACAAGACCCTCAAGGAAGTCCTTGATAAGAAAATAAATGAACTCCACTTTTCAAGAAGCTTGTATTCTCGTGCAGCATCCAAATTATCAGAGGTTGAATCGCAGCTTCAAGAATTCTCAAAAGGGCAGAAAATCATGGAGCCAACCAGGAACAGTGTGAGTCCATATGAGGCCTCTCTGGTATCAATGTCTGACATTGGTAGTGACGATAAGGTCAGTTGTGCTGAATCACCGGCTTCTGCTTTGAATTCAGAATTGGGACACTACAGAAGTGGCAAACATGACTCACCATCATGCAAAGCTGTCGAGGCTCTGGAAATGAATCTAATGGATGATTTTGTTGAAATGGAAAAGTGGGCAATTGTTTCCGTCAATAAACCATCTGAAAATTTTCATGTTTCTTCGGATGAAAAAAGGGCCATTGTTGACCCCTTAGTTTATGAGTCTAGTGGGAATTCCTCAAAGGTCATGGGTAGGGAGATAGTTCCTACTTATGACTGCCAGTCTGATAAGGAGATCAAATCCAGAAATATTTTGACCAGTGAATCTCCTGGTTGGCTTCAGGATGTACTTAAGCTGATCTTAGAGCAAACCCATGTCACAGAAATAGACCATAATGAGATACTTGAGGTTATTAAAGTTGCCTTGAAAGACATAAACCGTCCAAACACTCTCGAACCGGTTGAGGCAGGGGATGGCGCAAACCATCTTGATACATCAAAGCTTCCTCCTGTTAGTTCATCGACAGATATTGATGTCTCAGTGACTGAGAAGATGAATAGGCAACTTCCTTCTGATCTGAGTCTATCAATATGTAAAATAGTGGAACTTATTGAAGGAATCAGTTTACCGTCACTGGACTATGGTATCTCGGAGACTTTGTCCAAGAAGGATGGGAGTGTTCTGACCTATAAAAAGGCAGAATCGTCTTCAGGCTACATGGTTCGTGTTTTCCAGTGGAAAACTTCTGAACTTGGAGGTGTTCTGCAGCAATTTGTTCATACTTGCTATGATGTGTTGAACCAAAAGATCGATTTCAGCAAATTTGCCAAAGAAGTAAGTATTGCTTTGGACTGGATTATGAACCACTGTTTTTCCCTTCAAGATGTTTCTAGCATGGAGGATGCGATAAAGAAGCATTTCAATTGGGACGAGTCTCGGAGTGCAAGTGAAGCAGAAGTTGGAATGACTAATCAATTTTCAGACGCAGATAGATTACATCTTCCCAGAGAAAAGTTGTCATCTTTGCCAATGGTTGCTCTTTCAAACAGTAAAAACAACCACTTGCTAAATGAAGTTCAGTCTAATGTGAGGGAGGAGAATAGAAAACTAAGAGATGAAAACATCAATGCAGGAGCTGCAAACAAACATATGCAGAAGGATGTCCTGTTGGCATCCAATAAGGGTGATATCATGGTGAATCAACTTCAGGAATCTCAGAAACTCATTTTAGATCTACAAAATGAGTTAGAAAATTTGAGAAAATCAAAGGAAATGATTGAGGATCAGGTCAAAAATCACAGGTTGATTAATGAAGATCTTGATACACAGCTTACGGTGGCCAGAGTTGAATTGAATGAGGCACGCCAGAAATTTTCAACACTAGAAGTGGAGCTTGAGAGTAAACATAATTACTGTGAAGAGCTAGAGGCCACATGTCTTGAGCTACAACTCCAACATGAAAGGTACTGTATTAGCAGTTTCAAATGTTTTTTTCACAGTAATAAACATGAGTAATTTAGTGATTCTCCCTGGTCCCTGCATTATGGAGGTATCTCATGCTTCTAATATATGTTATCTTCAGTGCAACGAAGAAGGAAATTCCCAGCAATGAACTCAAGCAGGATGAAAAGCAACTTCGAACTGTAAGTTCATACCATATCATCATATGTATACAAGTTTCTTGGAATTGAATTTCTGTTTGCTGTACTGCATTCTGGTGTGACAGCTTGATTGAGTTATTTAGTGTTCCATGTCTATATTCTGTAATCCTTAAATTTGAAAACAATTTTCAAATTATATATCTTATACATTTTTGGATAGAATGCTCTTCTACATTACTTAAATGTTCAAACAGCTTTGGATCATATCAAATTACCCTGAAGCTGTTCAGGAGTGCTTCAATTACTTACCCATGTAGCATATAAAGATGGAAACGTGTTTGGACTTAAATTTATGCAATATAATCTGTATGTGGGAAAGATAAGTTAGAAATAATGATCATAGTTATAATCTGTTATTCTTTTTTTTCACATTTTTCGCTTATCATTTTGAGTCAAGAACTACTGTGTAAACATGACAGGATTGGGAGATCACAGCGGCTTCAGAAAAGTTGGCAGAGTGCCAGGAGACCATTCTAAACCTAGGGAAGCAATTAAAAGCATTGGCTTCTCCAAAGGAAGCAGCCCTTTTCGACAAGGTTGGTTCCACCCCTACTGATATCACATCGGCTACCACCACCACCACAACCCCAACGCCAACTTTACCAGAAAAGAAGATCACCAGCCAAAGATCTCTGCTAGAGCGGATGATTGCTGAGGATAATGCTGAAGATAAAGATATCAACTCTCCAAAGCCCAAAGGAAGTGATAAGAATTACAATCCTGTCTTCATCCCTGATGGGACAGCAGAGCCACTAGAAAAAATCCCTGTTTTGAATGGAAATAACAACCAGGATGAGGATACTGTTCCTGTAGGTCATTCATTAGCCATTGTGCCGGGCAAAAAAGGGGGCAGTGGGAGTTTGTGGAAAAAACTGTTTTCAAGAAAAAGGAAAGTGAGCAGCAAGAAAATGCTCCTTCCATTTGCTCCATAATGGATGCTCTTGTAGGAAAACAAAAAAAAAAGAAGTGATTGCAGTGGTGCTCAGGGTCTTGTTGCACTGTGCAGTTAAGGTTTGCCTTCAGTTAGACGTTGAGAGAGAGAGAGAGAGAGAGAGAGATTGCATGTTTTGTGTGTATTTCTGTGTATATAACTGAAACCTTCCCAACCGAGAATCTGTTGCGTAAAAAGAAAAAAAACGTGGACATCATGATCTACACTTTCTCTTACTAGCGGTTTGGCATTTGATAAATTTAGAAAATTAAAGGTCTTAATGCATTCGCCTTACTTTCTAGATGAATTTTGGGATGATTGTTTTGATGTCATTCTTGGTTATAAAATACGATTAATCAAGGCTAATGCTTCCTTGAGAAGACGCTAAAACTCATTGATATGAGTTCATGCGACGTATTGGTAATGCTGGGTGTCCCAAAAACTTTAACCCTATGATCTGAAACTGTGAAATACATTTACATCAGGTTATTGTGTTACATTGTCACAATTAATATCTACAAACAATAATAAATAAGATCTTGAATGTAAATCGAGAATCAATAATCTTTTAAAAGTCAAAATTAACAAATAAGGAAACCCTTTAAATTATATTTCAAAATTTTGATTTTCCAGCCTATTCTGATAGTAAATATGACACCAACTACTTCTACAACAGAATCTAGTTTCAATTTATATCTCTGCTTATTAATATTCAATCTCTGTATAACACAAATGTGGCGACATCGTGGAGTCCAGCCTCTCTATAGCATTCAGCAATTCTTTCCACAGATTCATCCCAAGTGCCTTCTATAGAAGCTAAATCCAAAAGAAAAGCCGCTTCGTCCAATGCAATCTGCAAATTTCAATGACCAAGAGAGATGATGACGATTGACAGGTTTACACTATCAAAATATGCCTTTTAATGTATACATTTATTTTGATTTGAAAACCTGTGAAGGTCCTTTCCCTTTGTTTAGATCTTTCTGCTTTCCCTCTACCGTCAATTTTTCTTTAATATACTCGATTTGCTCATCCTCCCATTGTGCTATCCGAGCAACTTCCTGAATAGAAACTAATACTTTAATTCCGCAAAAGAATGAGAATAAGTAGCAAAGGATGAAACGGTAGAGAGTGTAGAAATGACATAAAAGAGCAATCATTCAAGGGTATTATACCTGGTAACTGCAACCCAGAGTCCACCATGGCAATTTTAAAGCCCCCCTGGCAGCATCCTTAGCTTCTAGATTATGCCCAACTCTAATAAAGAAAAACACATAACAGGCTCTTTAGATATAACAGCACAATTGTCAGTTCAATAATGCAACATGAATCTTGCGTAAAGTTCCAACAAACTTTAGCAAAAGCTCTGCATTGAAAACGAAAGGTCGTGCAAATCCTGGAAAATGCTCCTTCTTTGTGTAGAATTCCCCAGTCACCAAAGCTGCAACCTTTAATGTGCATGTATAAGCCAAAACAACATTGTAAGCTCATAAATTCGACAGTTCTTCAAAACTATAATGAAAATCGTCTGAACCTTACATGGTCTCCTTTTGCAAAATGGTGCATCACTTTCCGTTCTATGACATCTGGAAATATACCAACCTGAAACGAACTTATTTTTCATAACAATTTATTTGAATAGCTGATTAAAATATAATGCAGCAGACATAGCTCCGGTACCTGTCTTAGGAGATAGATATCTATATCCGAGTTTTTCCATTTAATGAAATCACCCTTTTTGTAAAGTTTTTCCCCAGCTTCACCCACAGCACGAAATATCTTGTCAATGCCCTCCAGGGAGTTGTTAGCATCTTCTTCAACCAAAATTCTATGAATATATTGGTCTACCTGTATATGGGAGAGCAAGGTAAAGCAACTGACAAGGAAATACGTATGTGCTCTGAAGATTTGTTTTTAATATTTTATATATACAAACAGTACAAAAGCTTAACTCACATTTTTGGCTAACAGCCAAACTCCATGTTTTCGGATCTCTACCACTGGCATCTCCATCCTGCACGTAATGCAGTGGATCATCTAAGCTAGATAAAACTTAACAACGCATTAGAGATTGGAAGTGAAGCGTATACGTATTTTACCCAGGCGGAGCTGTTGGCCATCTCAGCAATGCGGTTAAAGCACCTATATACAAGAAAATCAAGCAAGAGCTTTAAACAATTGACAAGAATAGACAATGCCAAAGAAAGATAACACTGTATCTGTGTACCTAAGCTACTTTTGGCTAGTGGAATTGCAAGGGGTATTAACCCTTGCTTGGCTCCAGGAGAAACTATGGATTGACCTGTTACCATATAGTAAAAATACAGTCCTCATTAATTATGGCAAAAATAAATGTGAGATCCAGAGTTCCCTCTCACGACAATCAAATGACACAATGCGCTTGCAATACTCTTAGTAACACCACCATAAAACCAATCAAAGAAATTGCAACAAAAACCCTTCCACTGTCAAAACACAAATTTCCCCACTAAAACTCTCACTCTTACTCTCTCAATACATTAAAAAACCAAAAGAAATTAATCCTTCTTCTTTTTTTTTTTTTTAATGTTAATTAGTCTCAGTCTCACCTCTTGCCTTGAGCAATCTTAACAAATGAGACAAATGTTGAGGAGGTTGAGTTGCCGCCACTTTTTTAATGAAACTTGTATGCTCTGCGATTCCAAATAACAAAAACAAATCAAACTAATAATCTTCTTCATTGAGCTACAAATCAATAAACTTGTGATTTTCATGTTACCGGGAGATGAAAATGAAGAGGAGCAAGCGGATAGGGAGCTGATGCTGCCTCTGCCGTGCCTGGTATTGAGAGTCGCCAGACCGGTGGTGGCGCGTGAAGCTCCGTTGACCACGCCGCCGCCGATCTTCATCTCTTCTGCTGACACTGAGTCGGTTTTTGGTTCACGGAGATTTTACGCAAGGTAAAGACCGAATTTTGGCAAAAGGCTATTTCCACGTCAGATTTTGTTGAGCAGTTTTGTATACGGAGGAAGACTTTGATGCGACGGGCGTATGCTACTTCCCGATGTAATACGCCCCTTCGTCAACAGCAACATGCCACGTGGCCTTCTCTCATTAACAATGATTTAGGAAAATTTTTCATGGAAGGTTTCATTTTTTTTTTTTGGACAGCAAAGCAGATTATCAATAACAACCTGACAAGTCAGGAAAGATATAAGTGACATTTGCGGACTGCCATCTAAGGATTGCAGTTGGTGTGTCAAGCGGTTTCTTGATCACTCTAAATTGGCTTGTGTGAGGCTTTTATCTTAAGATCTTTAACCAAGAGGGCTCCTCTCTCTGAGATTTTTGTGTGAAGCATTCATCTCCACTTATATTCTTACTACCCCACTTCATAATCACATTTTCTTGAAGTATGTAATTATTTGTTGATAAACAAACATCTAATTTATATTGAATCTCACAAAACTTTATTGTAATTATTCCATAGTGATCGTTGGTAATTTCACGATGTACTTATGTTTAATCATTTCAAAGTAAATATTACCTATAAACCGTGACCGTATGGGTTGTTAGGAGAATGTTGGATGGGTATCCAAAAGCTTGCGATGAAATAGTTGATTTTGATACATCTGTTATCTGCGTTAGAAACCAAAATTTATTGGAGTGAGAGGACAGACTTGCGAATAGTGTGGGTGTCAATGTGATTGATTGGTATATTGGGTTACCCGGTTTCGCTAGTGGAAACAAAAGGGAATTGGTTGCCAGTATTTGGAATCGGGTGTGGAACAAAATTAAGGGGGCGGAGGCACAAAGTTGTTTTCTTTTCAAGGAATGAAGGTTTTGTTGAAGGCACTGATTCAAGCTCTCCTAATTTATTCAATGAGTTTATTTAAGTTGGCTGATTTTGTTAAGGGGTTAATTTTTTTTAGCTCCATAGTAGGGATTTGCGTGTGTTTAATTAGTCCATTCGTTTGGAGATTAATCAATTATCAAACTCCCTCTTATTATTATTATTTGAAAGCAGTAGCAAACTGTCATGGTGCCAGAATTTAAAAAGTTAGTTTACTATTTTTTATTTTTTATTCTTTTGCTAATTCTAGTACCTTGCAAACAAAGGTTTATGTATTTAGGTTATTTTGGTATACCATATTGCATTAAATTATATTAGATTAATATAATACACTCTCTTCTTTGGTGTGCCATTAGATTAGAATAAATATAATTGGATCTGCATGGGCATTGCCTGTAGTCAATCGTGGAAAGACAAGTGGAGCCAATAAGAAGATAACACGTGTCAATGAATCAACACGTTTATTAGCGGGTCAATCCAACAGCCCTTCAATAATTCAGCAAAAGTACAAGAAAGGGAACGAAGAAGGAAAATAATAGCGCACTGAATGTAATCCTTCAACAAAAGATGACAGATGTAAGATAAGTAGTTAACATCTGTAATCTCAAAAACAATGTGAATGGCGAATGGCGAACACATCAGGACAGCTCCATGTGTTGCTTACTTGCCTACAAAACAGATTAACAAAGGAGAGGAGGGCATTGGTAGAGCACCTCCAAGCAAAAATCTTGACCTTTGGGGGAATTGTAGGATTCCAAAACCTGCACCACCACGCTATACACAAGAATTATTTGACGAGGAAACCCGGAAAGCCATTTTATGTAAAGCCTGAATCTAAGTGGATAAAAAAATTAATTGAGCTCAAAAAAGAATTAATAAATGGGTGTAAGCTCAAGTTACATAATAATGTTGAAACAATTGGACAAAAGCCCAATTTAATGAATTTGATGACCGTGCAAATAATAGAAAGGATAAAAAAAAATTACACTAATTAAGAAATATAATTTTCCAGCCCTCAAGCAATTAGTCAAATTTGGGCTGCAATTAGGAGTAATTAACAGAATAATATATATTTTTTTTCTATCAATTGAGTAGTGATTGAAGGAAAAAAAAAATGGCGAAAATATATATGTTTATATATTTTCCCTAATCACTATAATTAGGGTTTGAGCCATATATATATAAGTTCTTTTCTCTATTTTCAGCAGGCAACACTCCCCTAGAAAACGTATAACATTATTCAAAATTATTCTTTCTTCATTAACAAAATTAAACCTTCAATCATAGCAACGTTGGAGTTCAAGCTAGATTGATTGTAAAGGTTGATGGTGAATCAAGTAGATTGATTCTCTGTCTTTCATATTTTTATTTATTAATATTAGATTTTTATGGTATGATAGACTTATAATATCATATTGTTATGTTTGGAGTTATTTAAAAATAAGATTAAAATTTTATGGATTTTTTATGGAGAAAATAGAGGTTACTGGAAATTTGCTTCAAATTTGCTTAATTGTTTGAATAGGCAAATGAAGGTATAAAATTATGAAATTTGGTATGAATGATCCTTTAGGTTATATTCTATCAAATTTCACTGTCATATGATAAGTATGCAATTAATTATGAGTTTTTAATCACCTTTAACTCATTTAAACAAAAATATGGACAACATTGAACTAGATTGAATCTTGAAATTTTTGGGCCTACGATTGATGTTATTTTGGTGTCATTAAATTTAAGTATGAACCAAGATGAGTCCTCTATAAGCAATTAAATTTTGAAGGATTTTTATGAAACGGTTTATTTTTAAAAATTCGGATATTAGAAGCTGTTCAGTTTCGAAACTGATATCGATATGACCTTGGTTTAGATTCGAAGGTTTAAGTTGACAAGTTAACAGAGGTATTTAAACTTGAAAATTTTTATTTTACTCTTTAGAACATATATTCATTTTTGGGACGATCAGTTTTATATAAAATTTATTAAAAATGTAGAAATTTGAATGCATCAGTACAGACAGTGTTGACAATATTGAATTTTAATGATATTTAGAGTTGGATTAATATAGTAATGTGCGGTTTATGCCAGTATTAAGCTAATGCCAGTATAGCATTTATAAGTAATATGTTGAGATCAATATATCTTTAACTAGTGTAGAGTAATTTGAGAAGTTGTGGATTTCTGTAAATTATAGAAATGAGTTTTGTTATGTGATTTTAGGTTCATAAGTGGAATTATTTCATAAAGTTATTTTTTATTGGGATAAGTAGAAGAGGTAAGTAAATTTTTTGTGGCTCATACTATAACGGACCGGTCTGCCTCGCCCGGAGACCGTCTGATCACACTCGCTTCCATCCAGCCTTGATCGGTGCGGATCTCAAGTGACAGATACTATCCCCTCCCTCCTGGGGTTTTCTATACCTTTCATATCTCTCGAACCCATGACCTGGAGACTTAAGTACAAATAGGAAGCGAAATATGTACCATCTGAGCTAGTGCAAATCTTACATAGTAGATACTATCCCCTCTCTCATTGGGTTTTCTAGAGCACATTATCTTGGTTGAAAAGTAATGAGGAGATTTTCAAGGTTATGAGGTGTTCTGAATGGGACGGTTCTAATGAGATTAGATCTTGAGGAATATTTACGGACTCATCTATTTATTCCTCTATAGGTACAAGAGTTTTAACAGCGTCTCTCTTAGTAGTAGGGTGGTCTCGACGATACATCTTCTGTGAAATTTAATGACGTATGATATCATGTAATGTATATCATTTTAAAAGAATATTTGAAAAGAAATCATGCCATTTTGGAGAAAACATTAAAGCACTTTTAGAAGTGGAATGACTTTTCGAATCTTTCAAATATTTTTTTTTTGAAACCTAGGCTCTAATACTATACTGACGGGACCTAACCCGAATTCCGTTTTTTAGAACTCAAGCAATTCTGTCTAACACCCCACGGAACCCTTCTAGGCTCTAACTAACAAGACCAAAAAGAATCCGTGGAGCGAACACTTAAATTCATACGTTTAGAAATATTCGAATTTAAGGGTTCGCTTCATGGATTCCTTTTGGTCTTGCTAGTTAGAGTCTAGAAGGGGGGTATTAGACGAGATCACTTGAGTTCTAAAAGAGGGAATTCGGTTTGAGTTCTGTCACATACTATATTATTTTCTAATAATAAATTTAACGTTTATAATTGAATGTTTTCTATTTTATATTATAATTATTGTTTTTAAAAAATGTTTTCGATAAATAAGTTTTGAACATTTTTTTACAAAATATAACTAAAAGTTATGTTTTTACTAAATTTGGGTTTTTCAACGTTACTTTTTTATTATATTCTATTTCAATAATTTTGCATCCTCAAATATATGTCTTTCTTAAAAGTATTCTTCTATATTTGAAAAGTATGATATGTTTAATCAAAAGCATTTCTTCGTATTTAAAAAGTATAATATATATTGTAATTATAATTGTAATGAAAACGTTTTTGCTCATTGTCTGTAATACTACTATCGTTATTATTATCCTAGCTGGGTTATTATATGTATATCTACCGTTACCGAGTTATACAAGTAAGTGTGATCTATTGTTACCAAGTCATACCGATAAATATGACCTACCACTACCAAATCATATGAGTAAATATGACGTATCGTACCAAGTCATAAATGTAAATGTGGCATACCACTACCGTTATTGTAAGCATAACGTGATACGAGCTACTGGTTTTGGTTTAATAAATATTAATGTCAAATGTTTACGGTTATAATTATATCTTATTTTACATGGATTATTTTACTGAAAACGTTACAAGTGTTACAATTTTTAAATGTCATCTGAAATTTATCTATTGAGTTAACGACTCACACCTTGTCTCAACTATTTTTATAAATTAATAGGTTTTATTTGTCTTGAGAGACGACTTCAAGTTATTGGTATCACTTGAGAGAGGATTTCAGTTATATTATTATGGTTATATCCCTTCCTATTATTATAGAATCATTTAAGTTTGTTTTATTGTTTAGGACTTAAACATAAGGATTGATTTTGAATGATCATAAATTTAAGTTGTTTTAAGATTTTATTGAGATATATTGAGACATATTTATGTTATTTATAAATAAAATATATTATAAAATTTAAGTTTTATAAAATATCATTCTAGATTACTTGTTTCGGCATTTGGGCAACTTGTAACCACTTTTAACAAGGTACTTTCCCCTTTTGTCAAAATGTCAAATTCATTTATCCTCAGAGTTTCTTATTGCAATTGGGATAGAGGTAATGACATCAATATCAGCAAGTGTGAACGCTTGATTTAACTTTCCCACGTCCAGCTATAATTGGATCTATCAATGAAATCCTCCACAAGCACCCAGTCATCTCCCCTTTGTGTGACTAGTTTGAAGGTTGTTGGCCTTGGCAACTAAGGGTCTTTGAAAGCTCTGACATCGGAGCCATTTCCCACTTTCAAATGGATACTCATTCGAGAAGATCTTTGCCTACAAAATGTTATTCCAAGCATGAGAAAAAACGTCTTCTGTTCATGGCTTCCAAGAAATCACATTTTTTGTAATATTTGGTCTTGAGAATAGCTGCCATCAAAGAATTTTGAGAAGTAACCTCTAAGCTTGCTAGGTAAGGAGTGCTTGATTGAATAAGGAAAGACTTTGAAAACCCAGTTCACCACTGTCTTTGGGGAGTATAGAGAAGTTTCCAGCAAACCCAACTGATTTTCCTATTTTTATCGTTAGAGCCATACCAAAACTTAATAAACAAGGCACCCAACTTTTTACAAAGGCTGACAAGAAGTTGAAAGAGACTCAAAGGGTAATTGGCAAGGGAGTATGACTGGTGGAGTAGAAATGATGCCATTTAGGTTAAAGATTGGAGGCGGATGAAGGAAAACAATGAAAATCCTATCATACTCTCAAAAGGAGAGACAGACTTCTCTCAAGAGGAGAAAAACATTTCAATCTTTATTTCAAACTAATAGCACCGTCTTCTCCTTAGATCTTTCCCACTAAAATAACATAAGATCCTATGTAGAATTAATAAAATTGAATCTGAAATTGAAATTATTACACATCAAATGAATTTGAAATCAACCCCAACATATTTTCTTTTTTTTCTTTTTCCTTGCTTCGACTTTCAATTTATTTCCCTTCCACTGAAATTTTCTTTGGTTTTGAATGAAATGACTTTGTCCCAGTTGCTTATATATATATATATATATTATATAATATATATATTATATATATATATTATATAAATATACTGTTATGTTTTAGCATGATAGAGCATGATAACACACACACCTCAAGCCATTATTATTACCCAAGTGTTATCATTAAGGGTGGCAATTTGGAATCGATATGATAGGTTCCATACGAAATTGATATGATAATTTACGGATTAGGGTTAGCATAAACGGGGTAGATAAATTAACGGGTCAACTCATCTAACCCATTAACTAATTATGTCGGGTTCGTGTCGTGTTAATCGTGT
>CM041019.1:327068-438568 GCA_022984855.1 Dimocarpus longan | reverse complement strand
ACACGAAAAAATGACGTAAAGTTGGAGGCTGTAGACAAAAATATTAATTAAAACAAAAAAGATGAAGATAAAATTAAATAAATATTTTCCACTCTTGTTCCTCCTATTTTCGTGGCCTAAAGAGGAGTGAAGGAGTATAGAGGACAATTACAGATGACTTGGAGCCATTTAGAATGAAAACAACACTTTGTTGCATAAAAATCTTCCTTCCAGAGAAGACCCAATGCTAATAAACACGAAACTATACTGACAAAAGAGCCACAACCATTTTCCCTTAGACTGGAAAGACCTGTAGAATCTTGACCGTAGCTACAGCCTTTCGGTTCCTACAAGAACAAGTCTCTTCTAACCATGCCACAGATTCCATCACACAGCAGTAGGTGCTACACATAGTGATAGAAAAAGTGCTGACCAGGACAAGTATACAAGAATCAGCCCAAATGGTAGAATAAACTACTGATGCCAACATCTAAGACATTCAACACTCAACTACAAAAGGAGAAGAGAGAGAAGAGAAGAAGAATGAGGGAATAATGAAGTGAAGAAATAAAAAAAAAAAAAAAGTTGGCAAAAGCTGAAAATCCATCAGATAAGTCTCTCAAGATCCTGAAAAAATGACATCAGCCGGGATCTTGAAAGGAGGACATCATCCGAGCATTCTACGTCACTTAAAGCACTACTATTCCTCTGCCTCACGGAGGAAGAGTGACCATCCTTCAAATGATTACGATTTCATCCATGCATGTCACTCCTGTCCAAGTCCTTTGCATTACAATTTTAGGCACAATCTGATGGACAGCAGAAGTGTCAAAAGGAACATGCATCAATATCTCTGGATGAACAAAAAGTGCCTATAGTACTAGGACAAAGAAAATGGATTCTACTTCAAAACTTGTGATCCCTGTTTGCTGAAAAAGAGAGGCATCAAACTTCATAACCTTGGTCTGAGTCCAAGAATTCGTGGCCTGAAGGAGAGATACTGAGTATAACAAATAATTCAAGCTTGGTAGAAGTCAAATGAAGAGAATAGTTTTCTACAAATTGCTAAAACTGGACGACAATCCATTGGATGGAGTAAAACTTTCTTTACATAAAATGTGGTTCCAAACCTGAGCATTACTATACCATATATCAAGATGGAAACATTGAGTTAACCATTCGCTAATAACATTGCTGGCCCTTCTTTCCTCGTATGACTATAATTACAACCAATTAGTCTGAGCATCACCTAATTATTTAACTATTTTGTGACTATATTTGATTCTCTACTATATTTAACAAACTATAAATATTTGACTATGTGTGATCAAGAGATTTTACTTCATCTTCATGTCAGCTCTAGTTCTAGTAACAAGAGTCTCACAAACCCAGAGGTGGAGGATGCGAAATAAAAACGAAAGTTATAGGTATCGATCAAAGTTTTCTTGAAGCAAATCAGGAAATTTTAAGTTTACATAAGCACATGCTTCTTCAACTTGCAGGACATCTAGCTAATTAAAAGATAAAAAAACAAAATTCTAACATACCATATACCATGTTATCAAAATAATTGTTTTATTCTATTATTTTAACATGACATTATATCTAATGTGTTGCCTACTAAATCTAAGCCTATCTCATATATGAGCTCAGTAAAGTCGATTTCACACTGCAATAAACAGTAATCACAGAATAACATGTACCTCTTTCAGCAGTTCAATGGATTCAGCACTATGCACATTTTGACATTGTTGTACCCAAGAGTCAAAGGAACGTTGTAGCCAGTCAGAATTAATATACTTTTGCAATATCATCTGTAGAGAGGAGAAACAAGATTACTTCATAGCTAAGTGTACAAAACCCCCACCAACCCAGCCAAAAAGAAAGCAAAATTTTTGAAGTGACTATAAGGAAAACTTTTAGAATACAAGTTGAATAAAATATGAACATTATCTAAAAGTATAAACTAACAAAAAGAGTTTAGTAAACCCCAAATCAGTTCATTTTAACAGTCCAAAACGAATAAATATTTATTAGATAGGTAATTAATGTTATATGTACATGCATATATACTTATAGGCATAAGAAAATATATAAACAACCACGACATTAACTTAAACATACAAAAAATACCAGGCCATCCATTTTATCAGTTTAAATAAGCACAACAATCTGAAATTAGAAAGGAAGATGCAAAATAAATTGACCATAAACTTAATTGACATTTTGGGAGTTGATGACGGAAGTAATAAATGCTTTTTGGGGTAATGGTACTATCAAATGTAGAGGTGGAAGTTGTCACAGCAAGCATCAGGTTGAAATAATTGTAGAGGCAGAACAGTGATGGCAATCATGATAATCAATTCACTTGAATGAAACCTTGAACCCATCAACTAACGATTGCCAACATAAACCTTTATTCACCATTACATATTTAGTGTTGCATCCACCAAACAATCATAAAAACAGCAACAAACTAACTTTTCATTATATAAATCCTTTTTACGAAGAAAATTATCCTCCATTAGCACATATAAAAATTATTTTTTTTATTGAAAAAAAAATAATGCCATGACTTCCAACTACCAAGGAATTAGAGATATACCCTTTGAAGCTTCAGGAGCATCATTCCAAGATCAGAGTAACCGATACAGCGAGAAGCCTCCCTGGCAAAATCCTTCCAAACAGTAACATTGCGAGCACTCTCCATCAAAGCCTACAAAAGATAAAGAGATGGCTAGTACTGACGATCAAGAAGTACATACCAATAAAAGGTAATAAAACTTCACATTAGAGAATCCATACCTCTGAATGAAACTGATCAATAATATTCAGCATCCCAACAGCTAGCTTTTGCATTATATATCGGCGTGCAACAGTCAAATCTTTTACCATTTTTAGACCCACTTTGTGCGTCTTATATGCAATAGGCTGTGGACACTCATTAATCGATCGGACAAGTAGCATGTCTGCCCAGGAGTAATTTCTTGTGTGGGGAAAAAATATCACAAAATACTTCTTTCGGTCATGCGTTGGTTTTGCTCTTAAAGTTGTTAGTGGCCAGTCAGCCCTAGCACATCTGATTCCTGCCTGCCACTTCCCCCTCCACTGCACTTGCAAAAACATAAAAGTATCAACACATCAACAAGTTCAGGGTTTGTTTTCACTTTTACAGAGCATAAGAATATCAGTGCCAACACTAACTCTAAGCAACATATCAGATAACAAAAATCAAAATGCTTAATTAGCATAATCAAAGGGGTCCAAAAAAGAAGCATACTCGAGAGAACGCAACCCAGCCTTAAAAGCAATATGCAGCAATGTAGTTAAAGAAGGCACAAAAACCCAGTACTACAGGATGAGGCACATAATGCATAATGAATTCATGTAATTGGCAAAAGAGTTAGTTAAAGTGAACAATAATAAACAAGAACACTTACCTTGACCCACAGTGCCACAGATTCATCATGTTCTAGCCACTTGGGGTCTGTAAAAGTCGATTCTCCCTCCCTACCGTCACTTGGCAGTTCACTTTCAATGGTGTCCACAGTTAAATTAGAGTTCTCAGAGGCTTGAACTGGTCCTATGCAAAAATATTGGGCATTTAAATCATCATCTTCAAAATCATGAGAACCACTAGATAATCTGTGGCCCTCTGCCTGACTATCACAACACGAGGCTCCACTATGGTTTCCTTCTGAAGTAGGCAATTCCTCAGCCATCCCCTTACCTTCACCTTGTCTTTCAGATAAAGGCCCTTGGCCATTTAACAACAATTTGTCCAGTGTACCATCTGCCATTTGAACTTCATTTTTGGATTGAAAGCAGTTAGATTCTCCATTGCTAACAAAATCAGTCGCCAAACTCTGTTGAGCATCAGATTCCCCAACATACTGAACATCAGCACAAGGAAGCACTTCCATTCCTTTCACTAAAATGAATACAGCCGTCCAGTGTGTGCACAATCATTGACCATTGCCCAATTCAACCCCTGTTCAAATAAAGTTCAACATGGTAGGAGAGTCAGATGAGCGTAATATATATTGTATGCATTATGTGTGTACAGATACAAACATGATATCTGGAAGACTGATGCAAATAGCTGATCAAGGTGAATATGTAAATATAATATTGTGTTTGTGGGTGTATTTGATGTTCTTTCTAAACATTAATGTGAAATTTTTTCAACAAAATACCCAATAATACCAAAAACCTACCGACAACTTATTGCTTAAGGCACAATACCATTTGTGTAAACGGCCTTAGTAGCAAACCTTCAAATACGTTGCAACTAAACAACCTGAATCATAATGTGATTATGATTTTGTTATTACTGAACTGTATGGATAAAGAGCTTCTATTGTAGTAAGGAAAGTCGAAAGTCAAAAGGTAAGAACCTAACTATATGCAAACCATCTTTCCTTAAGCAAATGTAAGAGCTAACATTATCATCCTTCCTCACTAACTTAAGTCCCCATTAGTTAAGCTCTAATAAGCACTAGATCTGCACATACATTTAGTTGACGATGATACAGCAAGGTTGCATGGAAAACATGTAAATAGCCAAACAGAAACCTGACTTTTCATAGCAGCAGCATATAAAAGGCTAATGATTAGAAAGGTATTTCTCAAAAATAATAGTAGTCAAGGACTCAAGAGATGAGGAAGTGAAAGTGGAACCAGTAAAAAATGAATTAGACATATTTTGGCATTTCAATTTAGCGTCGGTTTTAGATACCAACTTCTCTAAAAGCAATGGAAGGAAAATCATGTCACCTAATGATTAATCACAAAGAATGTAATCCCCAAATGCTAGTATTTGCACTTGGAATTTATGACACCATTAGATTCATGAAGCATCAGGCGCATTGTCAAGCCAGTGCTTGAGCACGCTGTTTGCTGTATGCCATGAGGAAAGTTCATGTGTAATCGAATAAATTTATTCACAATGTAAACATAAAAAACAGAAAAAATAATGTCCATGCGTGACCTATACTCGGACTGCACTTCCTCGGGGTGTTTTCTTTTTCTTAATTATTAATACATAGTACAAAAATGGAAACGCATTTTTGGCTGCACAAGTAAACATTACAAATCGATAATTTCGACATTCATATAATAACTACCAAACAAACACGAGCATATAGAATACTTTGTACAATTCTCACTGCCATGAAATATCAAACGAATCCTTAGTAATTATAAGCACACACAAATTCACAATAATTCTAGTCCTAAATATTTTTAATATTTGAACCTCTATCTTGTGCACAAGCAGACAACTTTAATTATGAAATATAAAATTTTATATTTTCATAACCTTTGATATATCCTTCCTTCAATTCAATATTAAATCTACCGAAAACTAAGATTATTCTTTACAAGCTTAAAAGGCTATTCTAATCAATCAAATATGTGCACGAAAACGAAATTTGCAGCATTAAAAATAAAAATTATGCATGGTATGATGTTAAAAAAAAAAAAAAAAGGTACAAAAGATGAATAAGCAAATGAAATTAATAAAATGAAAATCGATCAAATTTATATAAAAGTTAATTCAGCTTATTATAGGGTACTTAACATGCAAAATTTTCACTTTTTTCTTTTTGCTAGGTGCAAAATTTTCACTTTGTTTCTTGCAACTAAATAAAATAAATATCTATAATTGTAAGCATCTGCGTACAGTATTACAACCAATAAAATGTAGTGTGACAAGAGGGTCATGATGTGAAAAACCCAGATTATAAGAAAAAGCCATATTTGTTTCAAGAGGTCCATTAAACCCAGCAACAAAATTGTAATTGGGGACAGCAAGTTAACAAACCCATGTAAAACTCACAATACCCAGAAAAGGGAAAAAAAAAAAAAAATAAAGCCCTCGATCGTGAACATGTTCAACATGTCCAAAACCTAAAAAAAGGGTGGGTCCAAAATCCAGATCAACAAAATCCAAACATGTACCAGAACAATCAATCAGAGAGAGGGTTGGTTTTAGTCTTTAATTAAAGGGGGTAAACAATAATAACAAAGATAGTGATGATGAATATGGTGATCAATTTAGGGCAGGTGAGGCAGCTATAGCTAGGTCACGAAATTGACTGCAAAAATGTGACATACATATATACATACATGTTGATACTAGACATGTCCAAGCCAAGCCACAACAAAAATAATAATAATAATAATAATAATAAGAGTGAAGAGAGGGCATGTAATGGTAATGTACCTTTAAAGAAGAGAAAGAATGATAGATCACCTTTATGCATCGTTGGTTTTTTTTTTTTTTTAATATATGTGGGTGGTGTTTTTGTTATAGGCCAAAAAACACAAAGGCGAGGTGGGTTGAATTGGTTCAGGGTTTGTTTGGTTTTTTTTTTTTTAATAAGTCGTGGGCGTGTTTTTGTTTTTGGTATCTATCTGCACATCAACACATGAAATCTGTGTTACATGCAAGAATTAGAAGTAGTTGCGGTGTGTGGGATGTGAGCAGGTCCCGTGACCAAAATCAGAAAAATATATGTGTGCGAGTGTGTGGGGCAACCTAAATTGTAAAGAAGAGTATGATGACGATCGTCGGGCTAAGGGAGTGACAACTGGGTTAGGTTTCTTTAGGTGAGCGGGTATATGTATGTTGATGATGATCAATATAACTATGTAATGCAAGGGGGTGGGGAGGTTAGGTACGTGGCAAGTGGGATTGATGGGCTAGAAAAGGGTGTGTTGTTTTTGGGCTGCTGGTTTTATTTTGTTTTTGGGTTTCTAGGGCAGATTGAGATCGCGGTCTGGTTCACTGGTTTTGAGATTGTACTGTTGATTTGATTTGTAATTTGTATGATTTTTCGGGTGAATTCAAAGAAGGAAAAAAAAAAGGTGATGAGTTTCCAAGATTAGACGTCGAGATGCGTTTTCACGTTTAATAAGATTGGGATGTGAATTGAGTCTGGTCACGTCCCGTATCGTGTTGGTCACAGGACGAATTGAAAGTTGTAATCTAAACAAGGTGATTCATACGACGTCGTTGTTCAACGGGTTATGCACAGTAACGCGTTTTGCTTGTCCCCCTGCAACTGTCATGCAAACTTTATTTTTTTATTATTCTTATTATTAATTTGATATAAAGTCTATCGAAATCTTGTAAGAATAATTGTTGTAAATATGATTTAAAAATAACTCTCCTATGGTTTGAAAAGTAATTTTAATTGAAAGGGAGGAATGCCTTCATATATTATAATTTTTTAATAAATATGATGCTATAATCTTGATCATGAATACGAAACAAAAGCATATTAAAATATTAAAATTATTGAATAAAACATATTTACACTCGTTGCTATGTATATATTTATTAAAATACTATTTATAGTATAGATGACTCGAACATGAAACATTATCACGGATAATTGAGTACTCTGGCACTAAGTCATAATAGATAATGGTTCCTATATAATAATAATAATAATAATCCTATTATTTTCTTAATAATAACAAGGAAATCAAAACAATTGAAAAATAAGACGTCGTCTTTTATCGTTATATAACAAGCCATTTGATACTATTTTTGTGAAGTTATATTACTATTTAATAATTTTGGTATAAAATAAGCATTTGGTAGAATTTCATTTCAATATATATATATATAGTAGAATCTCCAAAAATAATTAGATTACTTGGAAAACTAATTATAAAATAATCGGATATGGGGTATAATGAATCCTTTTAAATTACCATCAATCCTTGACATTAAGGAAAAAACATTAATATCACAACCTTATTTATATAGAAATATATTTATACCAAAATAAAAATTAAAATATAACACCGGTAACAAAGAATATAATGTTAAGGTCAAATTAAATCTTAAAAAGAAATATTGGCATACAAATTTATTCCAATAATGAAAATAGTCAACCAAACAACATTATCTCTAAAAGAAAAATCATAAAATTAAACATAATATAGTATTGCTAAGTTTCCAATCCTTTCAATCTTCGAAACTCAATAAATTATGATTTTGATTGGAATTGCTTTTAGTTATAAAATAATCATTCATTTTATAATGAAACGTTAATAATGTCTTTATTTTAATAATTATTTTATAAACTAAAAAAATAAAATTTAAAATAAATTATTAGTTTATAAAATTATTATTTAAGTAAGTTGACATTTGTTTTTTCCACCTAAGATTTAATGGTACTAAATTATACCTATTAAATTATTTTCATTTATTTTTTTAAGTAATCAAACCACTTAAAACTACCCAAAAAATAATTAAAAAAATTAATAAAGAATTTTTAACTTCTCACTTAATTACAAATGACTTAATGACATTTAAAGATTTTTATTCTAAATCTATCCTCCCTAAAATAATATAATTTCAAATTTATCAAAATTTTATATTACTCAAATTGTTTTTCTTTTTTCTTGATACCTACAAGAAATATATTTGAAAAGTAAAACTTAAATTCATCTTATCTCAAGTTGTCATAGAATTAAACTAATATATTTTAATTTATAATTTAAACATTTATTTTTTTTAGTTGTTTTCTTAAATATATTAATATATTTAAATATAAATATAATATAGTTAATACTACTATATTTTTTTAATTATGAATAAAATATTATTAAATGTACATAAAAAATGTTTTATAAATGATTATTACTTATTTTCAAATGTTTATATTAAATTAATTAAAATTACATAATAACAAATAGTAAAAATAATATAAATATCAATTTACTGGTTTTTAAACAATTTTAAATTTAAAAAATGAATATATTTACAATATATTAAAAAGGTAAAGCAAAAAAAACAAACATGTTATTCAGATTTTAGTTTTCAGTCACTATTCTCAGTCTTGGATAGTACTGTTCGGTCTTCAGACAAAAAAAAAAAAAAAAAACAACCTCTAATTGTGTTATTTACCTTTCACTACAAAATAAGTTATTATTTTATACGTAAAAGCAATCTCAAACACACACTCGATATTTTTAAATTAATAATTAGATAACATCAAAGCTTCCACGATCAGTTAAACTCAAAATTCTAAAGTCTCATTGCCCATAACCCTAATTCATATCTACACTCCAGAAATGATAGAGATGAGAGTGAGTTGTTAACTGGGTAAATAAATTCACGTATTATGTTAGTATTATTGTAAATACCTTATAAGTCAAATATAGAATTTCAATTCATATAATCATGTCTCAAATCCAATATTCAATATCACAAATATAAATATTTTCCATATTTGCAATAGCTGTTATATAAATATTTTTGTAATATAAATAAAAAGAAGTCATGTCTAATAGTGTCATTAGTACCCACACGATGCAACCAAAATAATAGTGTCACAAATACATACCAGCATAACAAAATATCATAATTACCCATGTGACATGATCAAAATAATAAAATATATATGCATATAAATCCAGTTGGACTAATAGCAAAACAATAATAACTATAGACAACGAATCAAAACAATTTTTCATAATCTTATATAAATGATATTTTTTTTAATCACGATATATAATCTTTAATAATGATCAATCAATTTTAAGAAATAATAAGTTATAAATTTAGGATATCATTTTTGCAAGGTTTTTTTATGTAATGCCTTTTTTGTTAATAAGTTTTTTTATTTATGCTTAAATCATAGGTTTTTAATTAAAATGATCATTCAAATTTTAGGAGTAAATTATTTGAAAATTATTGCAAAAATGTTTTATAGTTATATAAATAACTTAAAAATCATTTTTACAAATAGTATTTAAGTACAAATATAAATTTTAGAATATCCAAAACTTAACTTTATATATCAATATACATTTATCATGAATGAATTTATTCACCTCAAACAAATAAAAATTCACAAACGTTACAGGCTCAATGATTACACAAACCTATACAATGATCACAATCTTATCACCATAATAATTTTGTTTGGACAAAAATAATCTTATTATAATAAATCAGAAATTTTATCATTTTCACTTAGAAATTTCGGTCTTGATACTGTCAATCTAAATATTTTAAGTTAAATTTTAGATCTCTAATCAACCTAAAATTTCACATGGATAATCTAGACAAATTAAAAAATCTTTAGCAAAAATTTCAAATCAAACGGGGACTACCGATATGGGTAAAAATCCATTAGTCTTTCAAAATCTATCCAAAAAAAAACTCTGATCACAGTACATTCTAAAAATTTTAATAAATTATATAGGCATCTAAAAATCATGAAATGTTATGCCAATAGAACACATACTGATCTATTTAAATATTAAATTTTATAATTTTTTGAGAAGTATAACTAACCTAAATATTTTTTCAAACTCGACTGATTTTTCCAAAAAAAAAAAAAATTCAGCAGCCCTAAATTTCAAAAAAAAAAAAAAAAAAAAAACACTCTCTCCCCCAAGTAAAAAAGAAATATTATATTTTTTCTAAATTTAAACCTATTATCAATAATAAAAATAATTTGATATTATAATTTATTAATTTACTTAATTTTAGTTGTGTTTAATATAATAAAATGTAAATGTATAGCAAACAATAATTGAAAGGACCTATATGTATAAAGTATTCGTTTTTAGATATATATATATATATATATATATGAGTTAAATATACAATACCCCCTCCAAGTTTGCTTAAAAATAGAGGAAAACACATTTATCATTTTATTACATCAAACCCCCACATCTAACGTTTGATTTTTTATGTTTTTTCATTCACTTTAATTTAATTTTTGTATGTTTTTTATTTACTTTCCATTTAATTTTTTTCAGATTGATTTGATCCTCACCATTTTTAATGTTTTATTTATTTTCCATGTCATGTGCTTACGTCATCATTCCACTAATCCTACATGTGCCAGATGAAATGACTAAAATGCCCTTCACTTAATTAATATTGACAAAAATCAATATTAGGTGTGGGGGTTTGGTGTAATAAAATAATAAATATGTTTCTCTTTGTTTTTAAGTAAACTTGGATGGGATATTGTGTATTTAACTCTATATATATATGACTTAAAAAACAAATAAATTATCATTTATATTCAATTTTCAATATAATTCAGAGCTCTTTAATCTTTTGACAAAAAAGAAAAAATACGACTTCATATATATATATATACATATAAAATTGACTTCAATATTTATTTATCCATTTTTATTCAATTCAAGTGTTATTATCAATTCCAAATTCATTCAATTGTTTCATTATTGGATTGAGTAAAAATGAAATATTTAATGTTAAAATCATTATTTTAAGTCAAAATATTGAATTAATCTAGCTTAATCCTATGTATATATAAAAAGTAATTGAATTATTGATTAGATTCTATCAAAATTAGGGTTGACTCTATTAATAATGATTTTAACATCCAATTATCCATTTTTACTTTGGTTGTTATCAATTCCAAATTCATTCAATTGTTTTACTCTTGGATTAAATGAAAATGGATGATTAGATGTTAAAATCATTGTTTTAAGTCAAAATATTAAATTAATCTAGCTTAATCCTATGTATATATAAAAGGTAATTGAATTATTGATTAAACTCCATAAAAATTAGGGCTGACTCTATTGCCACCTAAAAATATTCTACCCACACCCATTTTTCAATAAAAGTTATTTTTACTATACACACGCACTGAATTACTTAAAATGACATAATTATCTAATTAATTAAAAAAACACACAATGAAACTACTTTTTACATCTGAAGTCTGCACTTTATTGTAAACCCTTATATTCTATTTAAATCAATATCAAATTTATTATCATTAATTAGAAATGATTGTTAGGTATTTTAGAATTAAAACTCTGTCTAAAATGAAATGGAAGAGAAAAAAAAAGTTATATTTTAGGATTAAAACTCTAATTAAAGTGAAATTGCAGATCTACGGCCTTTTTTTTTTTTACCTCAATTGTTGCCCTTTTTTATTCCATGAGTGTTGAACTCATGCATACACAAGCAAAATAATGGGACTTGTAATTCCAAATGCTCTCCTTTTTGTTCTTATAGTTTGTTTCTTGGAAATTCATCAAAGTTATTTTATATATATTTTCTTATTTGAATTCAACAAGCTTCATCTCTTGCACTCTCAATCAACCTAATCAATCTCTCAGTTCTTCTTAGATAATAAAGAGTTTATGTTTGTTTAATGATTTTTAGAATTTAACTAGGTGTTAATGTGGGGTTCGGGGATTGGCCTATACTGGCCCAAGTTTGCCCTCCGAGCCCACTCAATCGGTACTATCCCCAGTTCCTAATGGGGTTTTGCTTTGCCTCCTCCACCTCTCGAATTCAAGATCAGGGACTAGAGCTCAATTGATACTTATCTTAAATGAATTAAGACTACAGGTCCCTGATCTTAAGTTTGAGAGGTAGGAGAAATGAAGAAAACCTCATTAGGGATTGAGGACAGTACCGATTGAGTAGACTCGCGGGACAAACCTGGACTAAGGTCCAGTATAAGCAAATCTCGTACCCCACAGTTAATTTAAATTAATAAAATGTGTTTACATAAAAAAAATTTAATTAAAATAGTCAATATGTTTAACGTTAGTTTTGACATTTTAAAGGGTGAAGAAAGTATAATATTAATTTTCAAATATAAGAGAACTTTCTTGGGTGGCAATAAAGTCACCCTAAAATTAGTGGCAGCACAGCTACAGTCCCTGGCTTAATTAGAACGCCCACTCAAATTAAACCTTAAAATTAATCTGTCGAAACTCAAAAGCCTCTCAATTTAAATTATATTAATTTAACTACAAATTATGATAATATAATTTACCTATATTCACCTTGAACTTGCGATCTTAACGTATGGATGTGAGAATCTTTTTCCGATAGTTTAATATATAAAAAGAAAAAAACTTGTTAAAGTTTATGTGCATTGGACATAATATATGTACACACGTTAATCACAAAAAAAAAATAAAAAATGCTAATATAGAAATTTTAAACTTATGTTAAATTTTGTGTTAATTTTTTTTTTTTTTTAAAAAATATTGTCGACATGAAAGTCTGTCCCCTCCAGGTTGTGAACGATAGGCCAAAATTTTAACAATTTAGTTCAACGCATACAATAATGGTCTACTGGATCCAAATCCAAATTTGAGCCCTGAAAACTTGCTTTTGAATTGAGCTTTTATGTTGGACAAATTTGATATATCTAATATTATTCTTTTTTCCTTTTTAAAAATAAATATATTATTCATTTTTCTCTCCTTTTATGAGAAAGAGCCTTAAGTTTTAGTTTCTTTTACTTCTGATCGAAAATAGAAACATCCAGAATTATATCAATGAAAGGTTGGCAAGTGTATTGCATTAAAATGTTGAAGTAAATCTTGTAATTGCTTGATGAGAATATAAACAGAAACATTACTATAGTTAGTGTATAAGTATCAAAAAAAATTTTAAAAAATCAGAAAAACTCAGAAAACTCAAATTCAATCAATAAATACAAATAGTAAAACAATACAAGACCACGCACTCTCTAATCCCCATTAGTAACAAGTACCAAATAGATATCTGCAAAAACAAAATCAACTAATTTGATGCGGACAAAGAAGTAAAATTCGAATGAGAATGTTAAGTTTCATGATCATACATTAGAGGTTACTGATTCTCACATTAAATCTATAAAGTTAAACAAAATATCTTATATCTATGATACCGAACATAATATATGTTATGTATCACGAATTTTAAATGTAACATATAGACGCAGGAAATCAATCGTCTCCAGTTACATGGACACAAGCGATACAGGAGAGCAACGACTTTACACAACAACGACAACCAAAATTCTTAATCGACTCTAACATTATTATTCCTCTTTTTGACATGCAGCTTATCTATAATAATAGCCTTGATGGTCTTTTTTGGCTTACTAAAACTGTAGCTTCGCAAATATATTTGCCTGTATAAATACTGATCGGGGGCTTCTGATTTTTTATGAGAGTGAGGCAACAAATCGGAGAACACGTGGTGACTCTTGTCTTGATGATCATCCTCCTTTCCGAAGCTCAATTTTCTCAGGAATTTGGCGTCTGATTCTGCCCATTCTTTGAGTTTTCTTGCTCTTGCTTGCGTTGGGTCGTCATGGACATAGCATTGTTCAGGGTCGATCACCATCTTTTCTTCTCTTCACTTCAGTCACTTTGTTTTAATTATATGTATGAGTATTAGGACTTGGTAATAATATATACACTGGTTGAAATACCAATTAATGTTAAATTGTACATGTATTGGTCATTTGGTTTGTTTAAGAAAGAATAACCAAGTTCGTCAATAGGTGGGATGCATGGCTACTATTACCATGAAGTCAATTAACGGTAACGTGCAATTAATGTTCTTTGGATTGAGATCTAATGATTTAAGGGAGATGAAAAATTTTAATAAGAAAATTAAATTTTCTAAAATGGAAAAACGAAATTAAATTTTCTTTCAATAATTATAAAACAATGGAAATATTGATAATGACAATGGTCCAGGATCATTACAACTTGCCATCATTGAATAGTATATACGGGCCATTTGATAATCCCTCATATGCTAGTGACAGCAAGCGATGTGATTTAAGCTTGTTGTCTATGTAACATGGAGGTATTCTAACCGCTTAATTTATGAGTTAATATGTGAAATTATTATTATTATTTTTAACTATTAAAGTCAGCTCTAAAATATAATTATATAAATTAATTTATTTAAAAACATATGAATTGGATTGTAAGAGGTTGAGCAGGTTCAATTCATTGGCCCGTGTGAGATTAAATATGAAGTTGAGATACACTGAGCTTTTGATGGAGTTATTAACCATTAATTAGGGTGATTTATTCTAATGTGAAATTTATAAAAAAATACATCATAAATATTATAATAATACTAAACTTTTCAAAAATTTTGTTCAAATAATATGGTAAGCTAATTAATTGTAGTTACCATATTAATCTTGAGATAATATATTGATGATGCGGTAATTACACATAAGCTTGCTACATTATTTGAATAATGAATTTATACAAATTTTTGGGTAATATAACATTACTCTAAATATTAAATATAAAAATATAATAACATTACATTTTCTAAAAATTTACCCAAAAAATTTACCAAAAAGGATGTGACAAGCTTATAATAATTACTAAATTAATTTTGAGATAAAATATTGATAATTTGCTATTTACACATAAACTTGCCACATCATTTAGAAAAAATAAATTTGGATAAATTTTTAGATAGTGTAACATTACTCTAAATATTAAATATAAAAATAGAATAATGTTACACTTTTAAAAAATTTATTTAAAAAATTTTACCAAAATTATATGATAAGTTTATGTGTAATTATTACATTAATTTTGATATGATATATTGATGATGTAATAATTACATATAAGCTTGTCACATCATTTAGAAAAATAAATTTGGATAAATTTTTGGATAGTGTAGTATTACTCTAAATATTAAATATAAAAATAGAATAATGCTATAATTTCTAAAAATTTATTAAAAAATTTTACCAAAATAATGTGACAAACTTTTATATAATTACCTATATTAATTTTGATATGATATATTGATAATATGGTATTTACATATAAGTTTATCACGTCATTTAAAAAAATGAATTTGGATAAATTTTTTGATAGTGTAGTATTACTTATAAAAATACTATCTATGAGATTCAAAGAAACTAAAAATTGTGCATGTCAATTGGCAACTTCATAAACAAAGTAAAGATCGTTCATTGCTCCTAATTATTAAAGAGAATTTGCATTCCAGATTAAATATGTTTAAATTGATGTCTTTAAAGCTCGATAAATATCAAATATAACAATGATAAATTATGTTATCATATCAAATAGAAACCTCCTCTCCATGCCAGCAAAACTTGAATCTTAGACCTTTTACATATCCGTGGGTAAGTATTACAACAAGCATATCATAGAAATCCATATTTCTTTAAACTTTATATTAAATGGGTTAGAAGTTTATTGAAATATATCAAAATTAATTACTAAACCTTTTACATATTTATGGGTAACTACCACAAAAAAAAAACCGTTATAGAAATCCATTTCTCTTTAAAGTTTACATTAGGTTTGTCGAGATCTAATGAGATCAATCATTACTAGAAAATTTATGTATTTATTGAGACTAATCATATATTTATTGAGACTAATCATATTTTTGTAGTCTTATTTATATTCATAATTATAAGATAATTAAGAAAAAAAAAATATAAATACAAACTTGTAATATAGATTTTGTGGGACCTAAACCCTCAACACTTGGATGGATGAGAGGAAGCTCAATCATCCATCTTAGAAGTGAATGTGCTTATAGAAATCCATTTGATGATCCTCTAGATTAAATAAATTCTCAGATCAATATTTTCATTAAAATGCTTTAAATTCAGGCCTCTGAAAAAGAAAAGCAAAAGAAAGAGGAAAAAAAAATATATATATATATATATAGTGCTTTTTTACATTGAACGATTGCTGACATTTTAGTTGGTGCAGTTGAAGATTCGCATAAACAAATAAAAAATAAAAAATAAAAAACAAAAATAAAAATAAAAAGTGTGCCAGGTTGTCAACTCTCCTCTGTTTTGCCTTCAATCCAAATGACAGGTTAGCTTTCCCGAAAATTCAACATGCAAACGACATACTCTTTTGTTTTTGTTTTTATCGCAAGCACTGTCTTTCAACATGCAATTATTGTACTGCAATATACAACTACTTGATCTCTAATGAACGTAACCAACAGGACCATCATGGCTTGGACGTCTAGAACAACCATGGCATTGTTGTTCTATAATGGGGGCACAGATTAAAATACACTAAAACAGTAGCTGCATCATGGCGGCCATGGGTCAGGGTTGTGAACGTTAGCTCTTGAATCCATGAATGATTGACTCTGAATATATGGAATTTCATGGATACCTTTTCTTCAAGGGAAGTTTAAATGAACTTTTGGAAAAATATTGTGCATGCTGTATTCAGGATTTCAATCAGTATTGACGGAGCTTGGATATTTACTCTATAATTAAGAAAAAAAATTACTCATATAAAATTTATAAAATGTTTTTAAAAAGATTTGAATTCCCATTATTATAATAAAATACACACCACAATCAGAGTTAAGAAATGATATAATATAACTACTATGCACCGGTTTTTTAAAAATTAAAAGTTCAAAGTTAAAAAATATATAAAATGAATAAATCTCTCTCATAATTATTTACATAACTAATTATAAAGATTTATGACTAAATTATATCTTAGCTATGGTAAGTATTAGAGATTTTTTAGCGCGAGTTCATGATGATATAACCCAAGTCAAATTAAATTGTCACTGTGACAAACAGTTTTAAAATCTCTTTAATCTTATATATCTATCGTAGGTTCTCAGATATAAATTATGTATAAGATATTTTAGCTTGTTTTTATTATAATTTCGCTCGATTGGGTTGGAGCCTATATTAAGTTTTAGTCAGGTACAAAACTTATCAAGACTGAACATAGACGATTGTAATGGGGATGATCTAAACTTCCTACATGTAAATTACTTCAGGACATCATGTTAGACAAAAACTGTGTAAAGGAAATAGTAAGAAGGTTCTTAAATTTTACCCAGTTAACAATGTGGCGAATGATAGTGATGTGGCCATGCCTAAAACTATTGTGAAAAAGAATTGTAAATCCATTTGCTAAATGACCCTCTAACAAGAGTTCATACAACTAATTTAATGAAACAAATTAGTCTGCTAATGACCCTCTAACAAGAGTTGTTTTCATTTCTTTATTGGACTTATTTGGACCACACACAGCACCTCCATTTTCTGTGTGAGAAAAAAAATATGGTAATTAAGTGGGGGCAGACGTGCAGCAGAGAGAGATACCTTTTGCTGGATATGATTGGCATTGACTTGCTTGTCCAAGTGTCTTTGGAAAGTTCACTTTTACTTGTCTCGATTCTGGGATTCTACAACCTTGTAAACCCCCCCTCAACTAGGCCATTTCACCATTCACCATCTTCCTCACACTCCACCCTTTAACATTCCAGCAAAACGACAGTTTTTTTGGATTTCTGTGGCCTTTGTTTCCCGACTCGAGGCCTTGTTAGTCCCCAAATTTTTCATGGATATACATGTAACATCAGCTCTATAACACTTAACTACCATTCAAAATCTGGAACCATTCAAGTGATTTGAGCATTTCATTTCAATTGATTGGACCTGTCTTTTCTTCTGCATCAATTACTATATCAGGCTTTTTGGTTTGAGTGCAATCATGGAACGTGGACATTCAAATTGAAAAATCCTGATATTGTTCAACATTTCTTCCATTCAATTCAATCCAACATTTTTGTTTTGGAAAAACAATTCTAACAAGTTTGAACAAGACTGTATTTGTATATGTTCAAACCTTTTCCCATAAACAATTAATAAGAATAATTATATCTGTGGTTTGTTCCTATATGATTCAAGATTCAAACGCTTTTAAGTATTTATATGACTAAATTGTAGGTTCGATAGAGACTTTAGTTTTGAACTTGGATTTGTTGAGTGGGTTGAAAGAGATTTCTGGATTATAAAAAAAATGTTGTTTGAACTTCTTTTTTTTTAATACACTAATGGTCACATGCTTTTACTATTGCCTATAAAACAAACAAGTTACAAGTTACCTCTTACAAGTGACATAGTAGTAAAAGCAACAAAAACAAGCACCAAAGTTTCAGGTTTTCCTGGAATCTGGATCCAGAGTTCCTCAAGCTTCCATTGTAATTCACTTCTAATTTGTCTTCATTTCAAATATTTCCATTGGATTACTCTGCACGATTTCTTGAGAATTGCAAATAGCTGCACCTATTAGGAACCCTGGTACAATATATTATTAGCTAGTACTTTTTTTTTGTTCTTTCCCGAATCAGCTATCATGCAAAATTGCAAATCAAAACTTTAAATTTAATGAAAAAACCATACAACTTGTCAGAGCCCCACGGGATCTTGGCAATGTTTAACTTGTTTTTTTTTTTTTTTTAAATTATAAATAGCTAATTTTTTTTTGAATCAAAATTTGATACAAACACATGGGTACCAAACTAAACTTGTTTATAAAAAACTGACAGGTTTCAAGAAGAATCTCAGTAGTACTAGTACCATGGAAATTTGTGTGTGCTTGGACCATTGTAACGGGATGCTTTTTTTATTTTTATTTATTTATTTTTAAAGTTAATACCTTACTAAACAAATGACCATCGAAATCTACCAAGATGGATTATTAATAACGCAGCGTGGATGATTATTTCAACAATCAAGGAGGGCGTAACTCATACTAAAAGGAAACTCATAACTCGCATCTTGTATTTTTCAGAATAAACGTGAAACTTAAATTTTAATCTCTTAGGATTGAAGTAGATATTCATTCATTCATACTAAATGATGATATCTGGAGATGTTATTTTTTGTAATCCAATGTCAAAGAATGTAATTAATACAAGTTAGATCCATAATTTCATGAATCCATGAAGGATGTCTGTCAGTTTAGTTTGAAACTTTGGACTAAAATATGGATAGACTACAAGTTTTTCTCGATATTCTTACATTTTTTGGCATTGAGAAACTGATCCAATCTGACTTGTATAAAATATTGACAATAAGATGAAATAGAAGTTTCATTTGTTTATTTGTTGGGACTAGACATTTTTAACTTGTGGCGATGGAAACTTAAAAACATCAAATGAGTCCAAAAACACCATGTCTTCCTCTCTCTCTCTCTCTCCATGAAATAATATTATAACCATATGACTCTTTTTTTTTGGGTACAGTAACCATATGATTCCAATGCCACAAAAGACCAAAGTGTAATCCACATATTATGTCATATTTACATAAGACAAATTTCATGTTTGGCTGCAAAGAAAAATATTTAATTATCTTTTAATCTTAAATGAAATTTTAATCAATTTTAGTCCATTTTCATTTACATTACATTCTTTACGTCGCAACATTTCATATAAGATTTTTACTTGTATTACTAGTAAATTTCAATTGATATGAAAGTGATCCAAATAGACTTCAAAATAAGATATATAAGATATTGTTGGAAAGTTTAATTATAGAGGAACGTCACAAATAACACCAGAAATAGAGCTCTGACTCACAGCCACATGCCCTAAGAAGATGGTGGAGTTAGCTTTTAGTAGAAAAGAACTAATATTTCATGTAGGTGACAAATCACTTGCATGACATGTTGTGCAAACTTAAATAGATTAAAAATAATTTAAGATTCGTTCGGGTTAAGATTTAACTTTTTTTAAAATCGAAAATGTGTTTTCATTATTTTCAGAATATTTTTAATAATTCCCAGTATTTAACATTTGGTAAAGTAAATTCACTTAAGGGTATTTTTGGTCTTGACTATTGATCTTGACTAGCAACCACTCATTGTTGACAAAATACCCTAAAGAAAAGTTGTCAATAGTTAAAATCCTGTAGTATATACTTACCAAACTTTCCGTTAATTACAACTTAGAATATATTGAGACTTTGGATTTTGCAGCATATCAATACAAAAGGTTTCCGTTAAACAAATTGTCAAAACATAAAGTTTTCAATAATCACTACCCTTCTCTCTCTCTCTGTCAATCTTTTGTGATGGCGACAAAAAGAGAGCTCTCACTGGCTGGCCACCTTACATTATCCCTGTTGCCACTGCTGCTGCTGGCCCTTTTTCTCTCTCTTTTGCTATTGCATCGATTTGTGGAAAATGTGAAGGCTTGAAAAAGTATAGTTATTATTATTTTAATGTGTGGATTCTGTGACAAATATTATTCACTTGAACGCTGAATGACAATTTTGAGCACCCCTCCTGCCTAAAAGCCTAAAAATTGGACCAAAAAGGAGATTTAGACAAAGAGATCCCCACAAGACTTGAATATCTTTCAAGTATCCAATGTTACCTTTAGGCCTCACCTTTCATTTCTTTTGAGGTGTAACTTGAGAGAGAGCCACTTTGCTTTTTTCTTGTTAGCAAATTCTTCTTTGGGCTGTGTCACATTTCTTGATTACTGCTTATAGTCCGTTATGTTTGTTTGGACTCCCTTGAACAACACCTTTTGGCTCATTTTTGGAGGCACATATAACATATAATTGTTCTTGGTGGGTTCAACATGCGTGTTAGCAAATGTCACCACTTAGTTTAGGCTTATAACTTATTTGCTTATTAAATAATTCAAGTAACACCACCTGCTCTGCTGCAATGACAGGACACCAAGAAAAAAGAAAAATCTTTAAATTGTTTAACTGCTAGCCACAGTCATGTGCTGCTGGCTAGTTAATCGTGAGGTAATAGAGCATCTTGTGATTTTTTGCCAAAATTAAAGCTTTTAATTACATGTGTCAAGATATATATATATTTTATAACCCTTTTGGTCCTCTATTATTCAACTTAGAGATCTAGCATATAAAAGGAAAAGTTCCAACTGTGGTAACTTCTGGACAATGAGGATCACCTGCTAGACTTTAGGAACCACTATGGCACATAAACAAATATACAAATTGACCTTGATTAACAAATACTTATTGGCTTGAATTCCCATTTCCGTTAGTTGATGATGTCTCTTATGAAAATGCACATCACTAATAAAACAACATATCACCCCCAAATGTCATTCCCTCAATTAAGAAGTGGATTACTCGTGATTTGACATGAAATTTATTCTCTTTCTTTTCAATTGTCATATGCTATAAAAACAAATGAAACATGGATAAACGAACTCTGTAATCGTTACATATGAATTATAAAGCACAATATACCGGCTTACTAGGGATATTAATTAATAAATACATGCATAACAGCAGAAGACAAAGGTGGAGGGACGGTCACCAACTCCCACTTGCTTCCCAGAAAGAGAAGAGAATGTTGAAAATGGCCATTTGTATTAATTATATATATATATATATGCTCGCGCGCGCACACACACGCTTCTTACTATCTACTTGTCACATAGTATTATCTTCCTCGTACAGATGGTTGAGTGAACATTGTCCACTTTTGGGCATGTTGAAATTGAAGGTGTCTACTCTCACCACCTTGACTCTTTTGGGAACTCGCTTTTTATTTTTCTCTTTAATTAAAGTCCTTGTAGCCCACGAGCATGTATAAGTATACAACATCTTTTGATACAACAAAAGCCTCACATTATTCACAAAAGCTAGCACATTTATAAACACCAAACAGTACTTGCTTCAAAGAGAAAGCCTCACTGGTCAAAAGCCAAAAAGGCTTCATCTTTGTTTGCCGTGTTTGGTGGGATTTTTTCCTTTGTTATGTTCAGACTCTTATGTGAATGTGAGTAGTAGCAGCAGAAGACTATCACTTTAGAGGTGACTTCAGACAAGTCAAGTCTTTAGAGCAACCCCATTTGGTCACTGTTTTGGTTATAGTCTATGATGGTAAGTGGTAACTGTTGTTTGTTTTTCTCTACACGTTTTGTTTATGTGGGAAGTGTTTTGTTTTACTAGAAGTTTTGTTTTTTTTTTTTGCATGGTTGTTAGAGATGGTGTTTGAAGGAAGTGGAGAGAGTAAAATGCTAGGACTGAGAGTGATTTCAAGACACAAACGTTCAAAGAGGTAGGTATACTTGCTTTTCATGGTTTGAAGTTCCAGATTTTGGATGTGTTTCATTGAATTGATTGTTTCTGTATCTGGAAAGAGTTTTTGAGATGGATTGATACTCAAAACGGAAACTTGAGCTTTTACAGTTATGTTATAGTGTGTTTCACTGGTGAAAAAACCATGACAACAAATCTACTTAGCTCTACTACCATGGCTGCACCTAAGCAATTTATTGTCAGTAATAAATGGTCTGTGGTCCAGATCAAGTTTCATGCTTCAAGAGTGCTTGTATATAGACTCAGGCACAAATGTAGCATCTTTTATTTTGTTGTTGTTATTATTATTATTATTTTTATTTTAAAAAAAGGGCTTGTGATCTAGATCATATCAGAGTTTGAAGAAAGAGAAAAAGTGGGGAGTGCTTTTGTTGTAAAGATTATGTGTGCTTTGTTTATTGTTTGTTGATTTTATAAAAATGTTTCCTTTCCTTTTCCTGATAAGGTTTGAGAACTGTTTTGAGATGGGTTTTGGGAAAAAAATGGTAGCTAAGCGGAAAAGTATTAGTGGAAGAAGGTAATTGTAAACGCCACTGTTGCTCTTCTTGGTTAGTATGGAAATAAAGTGACAGAAATCTATAGTTAAACTTTTGACTTGTGCAAAAGATATGTATATATATAAAGTGGCTCAACAATTACAATGGCAGTTAATTGTATCTTCTCCTAATGATCCTGATCACTTGTGTTTGTTTTTATGCCATGGCAGCTTTCCTGATAAGAAAAGAGTTGAGGAAGATACCACAAGTACTTCTCATGAAGCATCACACCGTGCAAAGCTGGTAAGATAACTCTTATTTTTTTTCTTTTTTTTTTTTTCCCTTTTTGCTTTGAAAAATAAAAAAGATCAAAAGTTGTATTTTCTAAAGAAGGTTAGGAAACTTACAGCAAACAATATGATTATCATATTGTTTGTTTGACCATCTGTTTTTTCTTTTTTCTTTTTCCTTTAATATCTTTAATAAAGACTTGAGCACATTGCCAGCCAGAGCATAGCTATAATGATCTTATTGTATTCCTTTTCTTCTTTAACAGATTCTTTTTATAATTTGGTTAGTTTAGAGTGGGTTACTGAATGTGTGAATAGTTTATATATAAATTTAATGTCTTCGGTCCAAAAAGTCCTTGTTTATATTTAGATTGAGTAGATGAGGAGAATGGGTGCGTAAGATCAATGGATGAATTGGGATATAAGTCTTGTTTAGTTGACTTCCCTTACCAAATTGATTGCAATAGACTAACTGAACAATTATCACAATGAATCTGCTTCTAATGTAATTTTCCAACTGTTTGTATTTGGATGTGATCTGGTACTAGGATATGGGGCACTCGAAGGAAACAGCTAAAGCCAAGAAGAAGGATTTGCTCAACACAGAAGTTCAAAATTCCTTGAAGCAAGAGGTTTGGAACTAAGCTTGTCATCATTGTACTGATTATCTAAAGTTTCTTGAGGCCACAATCCTACTTAATCACTGCTCAGCTTTGTGTTATCTTAATTTCGAGTCATTGCTTTGTATTTGTTAATTATATGCTTGCATACCTTCTATGCAGATTCTACAGCTTGAGAAAAGATTACAAGACCAATTTGAGGTTCGCCGTGCTTTGGAACAAGCATTTGGTTATAGGACATCCTCCCATGGCGTTGCCAGCAAATTGTCAACGCCAAAGGTATTGCTTCTGTTTAAGATATAAATGTGCAGCACTATTGCTCTAGAGTCAACACCGTGAAAACAAATATGTAGGACTGTTGCTCTGTGCACTTTCCTGTAACTGATATTGATGTGTGTTTGCTACCACAAAAAAGAGAATGTAAGAAGGTAGTAGCAAAGGTGAATGTAAAAATCTTGGCCAGAAGTCACATGTGAAGTGAACAATAATCTTTGAGTTGAGCCTTTGATTTGTGTCTTGATTATCTCTGCATATCCTTGGCGGCTACATTTTTTTAATTCTTTTTCTTTCCGTAACTCTAGCCTGCCACGGAACTGATCAAGGAAATCGCAGTGTTAGAGTTGGAAGTCGTATATTTGGAGCAATATCTTCTCTCACTGTATCGAAAAGCATTTGATCAACAAATTTCCTCTGTATCTCCTACCAAGGATGAACAACTAAAGTCATCTTTAGCTACCCCAAGAGGGAGGTCGTTGGAAGTTTCTGCATCTGATATCTCAACAAAAGGAGAAAATCCTGACATTCAATCTGGTTGTCAGTTAGTTGACAATCCATGGAAGGAATCTAATGGTATCATGGGAGAAGAGAAGCTATTGGATTCTGGTGTTCATCGCTGCCACTCCTCATTATCACAACGATCTGCATTTCCGACTGGAACTTCTCCTCCTGCAGCATCTTTGGGGAGAGCTGTACGCGCCTGCCATTCCCAACCGTTGTCCATGATGGAGGTAAATTGATCACATAGTCTGTTAAGCGTATATATATATATATATATATATATATATATATATTTATTTATTTATTCTCATTTAATTTTCTACAATTGCCAATAGCATTTCAGTGTCAAAGCTTGAAGATGTAATTTCAACACCCTATGGTGGTGGAGTTCAGTTATTTGACAATTCACTTCATTTTTCTCTCTTACCAAACACCCCTAACCGACTTCACTCATGCACATTTACAAATGGAAGTAAATTCCTCTACAAAATTGGCGTGAAGCAAAAGATTTAACCAACTAAGCTACTGTTTTACAAGTGCTCAGCTAGTCAGCTCTAATGATAACATAGTAGAATAGACTTGTAAATGAACGTGCAACATTGAGGAATTTCTGGATTATGAAATTCATTGTCTTTTTCTGCAGTATGCACAGAATGCAACAAACATGATAAGTCTGGCTGAGCACCTTGGTACTCGCATTTCTGATCATGTTCCAGAGACACCTAACAAGCTCTCAGAGGATATGATCAAGTGCATGTCAGCTATATACTGCAAGCTTGCAGACCCGCCTCTTACACATAATGGCCTTTCGTCTCCAAATTCATCATTATCATCAACAGGCGCATATTCTCCCCAAGATCAATGTGATATGTGGAGTCCTGGTTTTAGGAATAATTCTTCTTTTGATGTACGGTTAGATAATCCGTTTCATGTGGAAGGACTTCAAGAATTCAGTGGACCATACAGCACAATGGTTGAAATTCCATGGATCTATAGAGATAGTCAGAAGTTAGGTGACATTGAACAATTGCTACAAAATTTCAGGTGAGTCTTTGTAAGATGTGGTGTTGTGAAAACCATCTGCTTGTGATTTAGGGACCACGTCTGCAACATTTATATCATTTGAATTCTAGGTTCTATTGCAATTCTGGTTATGTAACAGATAGTTTATTTTGTTACAGGTCCCTTATTGTTCGATTGGAAGCAGTTGATCCTAGGAAATTGAAACATGAGGAGAAGCTAGCATTCTGGATCAACATACATAATGCATTAGTGATGCATGTAATGGATTTCGTCTACATGTTCATTTAACATTTACACTTCTTTTTGTGGTTCTAGGTCTGATGTGAGTTGTAATGTATATCTTTCTTTATTCTTTAACAGGCATTTTTGGCTTATGGTATTCCTCAAAACAATGTGAAGAGACTCTTTCTACTATTGAAGGTAAGAATAGGTATTGATCTTTCCCAGAAGAGAAATTTCATTCCACGATGTTTTTTCTAACTCACTTGCATCATTTAGGCAGCATATAATGTTGGAGGTCACACAATCAGTGCAGACACAATACAGAGTTCTATTCTTGGATGCCGAATGTCTCGTCCTGGACAGGTTGTTGTCAAGCATGGTTTTTCTTTTGATGTTATTACAAGTATCTCGTTAGGGATCTAGTTTCTAGCATTTTATGATTATTCAGTGGGGATCTGTTCAGCAATATGTTTTAAAATCAACTTTTGATCTTGAAAATTTTTTCTCCTGTTTCTGATCCGAAAAAAATTTAAGATTGAAAAGCTTTCTCAGTAGACCCTGGGACTCCTCTTACAAAATTAAGCACTTTTATTGCTGGCTTCGGCCTCTTGTATTGCTGGTAAGCTGTGGTCAATTTCATGTTTGTTATGGGGCTGATAAAACTTTCTTCTATGTGCAGTGGATTCGCTTTCTACTTTCTTCAAAATCAAAATTCAAGACTGTAGATCAAAGACAAGCATATGCAATCGAGCATCCAGAATCCCTTCTTCACTTCGCACTTTGTTCAGGAAGCCATTCTGATCCTGCGGTATTTAACTATCTTTTTATTCATCTTTAGTTTCAGTATTAGTACTGGATTAAAAATGTGTTTAACATTAAATGCATCATATTTATATTTTTTGTCCACACCTCTGAATAAGGGAATGCTAATGAAATCTTACTGAAATTTCTTGCTGAAACTGGATAAGTAACAAACTTAAACTCATGTTAATCTGCATATTATACCCTTTACATTCTCCATATAGTCATTGAAGTCTCTATTTAGATCTGCTTCATGCCTTCTTAAACTTTCTCGTCCAGTGAATTTCTTTGGCTTAAGAAGACCAGTCATTAGAAGCAGTGATCAGAACTCAGGATTAAGTAATAATTGAAATAAATTATAATTTGTTTGTGGCAAGAGAGAGTGAAAGGTAAGTTGTCGTTTGTGAAAGGTCATTGATGCGTTCAAAGAAGCATGTTGTGTTGGATTAGTCTTCTAGACCTCAATGTTGGCAGGTAGCTGCTTTCCTTAGTGACACCTGAAGATACTCAAAATTGTTTTGAGTCTATGGTTTCTGGTCCTTGATATGCGAACAAAAGCAAGATAACAAAGAGGACGAAAAAATATAACATAGTAAAAAATGTATCAATATCTATGCAGTTGATCTTTTCCCACAATAATTTTTATGAACCTTCTAATATTTTTCAGGTTCGCGTGTACACACCCAAGAGAGTAGTTCAGGAGCTGGAAGCTGCAAAAGAAGAGTACATCAGGGCTACCTTTGGTGTACACAAGGACCAGAAAATCCTTCTACCAAAGATTGTAGAATCATACGCCAAGGACTCAGGTTTATGCCCAGCTGGTATCTTGGAGATGATTCAACAGTCTCTGCCTGAATCTCTAAAGAAAATTGCGAAGAAATGTCAGTCAAGTAAAGCCCGCAAGATCATTGAATGGATTCCACACAATTTCACATTTCGTTATCTGATATCTAAAGAGTTAGTAAGGTGATTGCTGGCAGGCACCAACGCTTAGTACTTGAGCTCTTCATTCCTCATTATTAACATTTTTATATAGGAAGATCAGACAAGTACTCTGTACAGAGTAGAAAATGAAGCTGCAATTGGTAGGATAGAACAATGAGTCATTTTGCACTTGTATAATATAATATTGTTCCTGGCATGTTATGGAATAGGTAGTATCTATGATTTCTGTAACTTTTTGTGAAAGAATTCAAGTTGTGCATTCTGGCTTGTAAATACAAATCTCATGCAAGTGCCCCTTTTGCCATTTTTCCTGTTTTATCACAACTCCATATCATTTTCTTGCTTCAGTGAAAAAACATCAATCACAAATTATTAGTCTTATATATAATTAAACATTATTGGCAACTTGTTATGACCATTGTAACATTGTTGGCAAATATGGAAAGATAAATCAAAAAGAAAAGAAGTCACATGGTTGTACTTCTAAGAAAGAATACACTTAGTTCTTGTCCAAAACAGTTAGATAGATCAATCAAATGGTAAGCCTCAGAATCATCAGACCCTGCAACCTGCTCAAACTGTCCCCTTAAATACTTGTATCCACCTGAATCCTTATCCAGACAAATCCCAGCTCCAGCTGAAACTGTCCGCAACATCTCCAACAACCATGCATCCTCCCCGTGCACCTCTCGCCTTTTGGCAAACCCCATTTTCTGTCCATTGCAGTACATCACCCACTTAGGCATACTGAGGAGTGGCTCCTTGGACTTACACCTGCACTCGAAAGCTATCCTGATCGTCCCATACCGGATCAAACTGCTGAAGGATGATGCACTAAGAGGAAGGTCAAGGAGCGTCAGTGGTGAGCTTGAAGAGTGTTGTTGTATGCACAGCCTCAACTGTTGACCATCAACTGGGCAAATGATGGTCCCAGTGAATGGTGTTGGTGTATCTGGCAGGCAGTGGGAGAGGAACAAAGTGTAGAATACTTTGCTGCATTGAGAAAACAAGTCCTGACAAAAAGCATTCAACAATGTTACTTGCAAGTGACTGTCAACGGTTGTGTTTGCACTCATATCTTCTTACTTGTAAGTGACTCTCAACAATGTTACTTGTCAGTTGAGAGATTTCTGATGCTGTTAATATTTTGGGTTCTGTTGCAAACAAGAGACACGAAATTTAAGGGAAGATATTGTAGATAAGTAGAATTTTAAAAAATTTGAAAGAGGCCAAGTTGTGAAGAAAACTTAATGCTTATCTGTATTATAGCAGAGTTTGTTTGATTGCACTATTAGCATAGGTTGCTTTGGTATCTTCAATTTTACACCAACCATATGTGTCTAAAATTTCTACATATACTAGTCAAGGTGACACTTTAGCTGTGAATAATTTTAATTATTCTAAATTTTATATTACGTTTGGGAGAACCTTGAAGACGTGGCTGCCAACTCATTGGCTGCATGCTGACTCAACTGTCCTGTCACCACCTTGTTTAGGTTAGTGAGGATGTGACAAACACGTTTTCATGATGGTGCTGAGTCGACTTCCTAGTCATCACCTTCGTGCTGACTCTCTTGCTTTGCCGTGTCATCGCAAATTTGAAAGAGAAACGTGACTGTCAGCGCATCACCTTGACGAGTCTTTAGCGTAATGGGTGCACTCAGCCATTGAAGAGTTGACATATAACAAAAGGTTTGCTCATGACACTTTAATAGTGAGAACTTGTAAAGGAAATTATAAACGTCATGTAAGATGGCAAAGTACAATAAAGAAAAAAAAAATCCTAATAAAACAAATAAAAAGTTAGTATTGTACAAAAAACCAAAAAAGGAAAAAATAAATTTAGAAACTAGATGTGAAAAGCAACTCTGATACCTATAAGAAATAGGAAATCTAGTCAAATTAAAAGTACATTTCACATAAAAGAAATTTAGAAACAGAATGTAATAAGGAACTCTTACACCTATATGAAATAGGAAATCTAGCAAAATTAAGAGAAAACTTCACATAAACACCACTAATTCAAATCCTTATATAATTAACAAGTAAACAATTTGAGATTAAAAATCATAACCAAAGAAAAATAATTTCTTCTAGCAATCAAAGAGTATACAACTCGTTTCTACATGGAAGAAAAAAAAAATTGTCAACCATGGTTGCTGGCTTTGATGAAAGCTAAGTTTTATGAGCCATGCAACTGTACTAAAACCAACAGAGCCTTTTTTTGTTTAGAGTGCTTGGGACTAGCCTTTTGCTCAGTTTGTGATCACAATAACAAACATTATGATCATCAAGTTATACGAGTAAGTTCTTTATTATTATTATTATTTGAGTTTGTTGTATTAGTAGTGTTATTCTTATTTTGGATTTTTATTGGTTGTGTAGTATTAATGTTCTTGATTTTATTTTTTTTGGTGTTTTTATTAGGCTCATAAAGCAACAAGCCAACCAGCATTTGACAAGGAGGTGATAGGTCAATTGATTGATATATGTGATATCCAACCATATTCGATAAATTCAAAATGTATTGTTTACATCAATCAAAAACTAAGTAAGAACCAGATTAATCAAAGGCAAAGTGGAGAAAACTTGTCTCAAAATAAAACCATGGGCCAGACTAATCAAAAGCGAAGTAAGGAAAATCGGTGTCAAAGATGTGGATGCAAGATCGAGTACAGTAAATTTTGTTCAATTGAATGCAAAGTAAGGTTTTTTTGTTCGATATTATAATAATTATTTTTTTGGTGCATTACTTGTTTTTTTTATTTTTTGTTTCTTTTTTTCTCTATATATATTAGAATGACAATTGTGCATTGTCATAAATTTTAATAGTTCAACTTTTGAAGTATAAGTGATTGTGCACCATTACATTTATTTTAGTGGTATGATTTAAGTCCAAGTGTAGTTTGTTAATTTTATATGAATAGTTTTTTCTTTAAGGAGTAGTTGTCTCCTAGTATAGAACCGTATATGCAAATTGCACGAGTGATGATTGATTTGGATAATCCCGATAGATGTTTATCATATTTAGTGTTAGGTTTCAAAAAATAAAATAAAGAGCCTACAAAATTTGGTATTATAAAATTGTATATATATATTTGTTTTCTTCATTAATTATTTAATCATAATAATTTATTTTTGAGTTTTACCTAGTCATATGTCCATCACAACTTTGCCATTAAAATTAGGTGTAAACTGTATTATGACATTTCGTATTCTTTATTTCAAACTTACATATATATATATATATATATGGTTTTTATAATCTGGTGTACTTGTAAAGACCAATTAATCAAATTTACTATTGTATTTTCTCTCCTATAACAAATTCTCTCTTCTATTTAATTCAAATACAATAGATGAATTTAATTGATTGGTCTTTAAAGTATACTTGATTACAAAAAGTATTATATATGGGAATTTTACACCTTTTTTTTGGTTCTTGCATCCCTAAAATTCAAATCCCTTGACTCAAGCATTTGTATTTATTTATTTTAATTCCTTCTATCGTTCTTCCTTTTTCCCTAAATTATTTGAGACTCCTTCATGGTTTTGATGTTTTTGTTTGCAAAAAATAATTACTAATATCATAATTTGTTCTAGGTAAAAACGCAACTGAAATTACAAGAAAATGCGATTGCAGCTACTAATGGGGCCTCGTCGTCCTACAACAAGGAAACCAAGATAATACTTCAAGATACCGAGGAAACATTTAAAGCTCATTTGAATTCTTCCAGAAAAAGAAATAGAAAAGGGGAACCTGTGAGGTCTCCATTGATGTAGTTAGCGATGGTAGAGATTTTAGTATATATAATGATCACTTGATAGATTTTTTCTAGTTAAATACTTTTTTTTTTTTTTGTTTGAAATAAGTTAAATACTATTTTTCAATTCGATTTATTGCATCTAATTAATTCCTAACTGGCATGATATAATATTCAGAAAAAATAAAATAGCTCTCAGTAAATCCAAAGCCTAAGCTTATATAATCCAAAAATAATATCTTAAATTACAATGAGAATGAGATTAAACGCGTAGAACATCCAATGTTTCCGGTAGAAAAAAAAAAAAAAAACAAAAGAGAAATTAGACTTCAAACATCGTTGAAGAATGAGGACGGACTTAAAACGTATTACCATATCATTAACTGGCCAGGAGTCTAAAGTTATCAAATTTAACCAATCAAAACAATTAATATGTAGACCGTCGACGTGGCCAAATTTGGAGGGAGGATTCATTCCAACAAAACAATGCAGCAATTCTGTCAAGTCTCAAACCAAAATTCAAAACCAGTTACATGTTTTTACCTCTCAAAAATTCGACCGTTGGTTCTCGCCTAAGACACACACTCTCATGTTTCTCCTCTCTTGGCAAATCCGAACGCCCATTCCCTCTGCACTTGGAGAAATGCAGGTCTATGAACCAAATCAAGCAGGTCCATGCCCAGATCATACTACAAGACCTCACCAATCACAACCTCACACTTGGCAAACTAATCGGGCTCTGCGCCGTCAGCGATGCCGGCGATCTTCAATACGCGCAGCTTGTATTCGACCAAATAAAACAACCCAATAAATTCATGTACAACAGCTTGATAAGGGGTTACTCCAATAGTGACATCCCATTAAAGGCCGTCTTATTGTACTGTGAAATGGTCCATTCGGGTCTCTCTCCAAATGAGTTTACTCTTCCGTTTGTTCTCAAAGCTTGTGCTTGTCGATCGTCGTATTGGCTTGCTTTACTTGTTCATTGTCACGCTGTTAAACTGGGAATTGGTTCTCAAGTTTGCGTGCAGAACGCGCTTATCCATTCTTATGTTGCTTGTGGGTTAGTTTTTGATGCACGGAAAATGTTTGATGAAATTCCTGAGAGGACTTTGGTTTCGTGGAATTCAATGATTGGTGGGTATTCTAAGATGGGTTGTTGTAAAGAAGCGTTTTTGTTGTTTAAGGAGATGAGAGGATTGGGTTTGGAGTTTGATGCATTTAGCTTCGTTAGTCTGCTTTCCGTTTGCTCGCAGAGTCATGAGTTAAATTTGGGGAGGTGTGTGCATCATTATATGGAGGTTAGAGGGGTACGGATTGATTTAATTGTGAGGAATGCACTTCTAGATACGTATGCCAAGTGTGGGGATCTAGGTTCCGCGCAAATAGTGTTTGAGCGAATACCTAATAAAAATGTGGTTTCTTGGACTTCGATGGTTAGTGCATATGCTAAACATGGGCTTGTTGAATGTGCTAGGCAGGTTTTTGACCGGATGCCAGTGAAGAATGTGGTTTCTTGGAATTCGATGATTTCGTGTTATGTTAAAGAAGGTCGTTGCAAAGAAGCTTTTGATCTGTTTCACAAGATCTGTGAAACCAGAGTGGTGCCTGATGAGACCACGTTTGTGTGTGTTCTTTCAGCTTGTAGCCAGGTTGGTGATTTGGCTATGGGAAAGGAGGTTCATGATTATATATGTGGTAAAGATATTATACCTAGTGCTACTGTTTGTAATGCATTGATTGACATGTATGCAAAATGTGGGTCTTTAGCAACTGCTATGGATATCTTTAATGAGATGCCTGAGAAGAATCTAGTGTCTTGGAATGTGGTTATTGGGGCACTTGCAATGCATGGGTGTGGTTTAAAAGCGGTTAAACTTTTTGAAGAGATGCAGGCATATAGGATCTGGCCTGATGAGTTCACTTTCATGGGATTGCTTTCTGCTTGTAGTCACAGTGGTCTTGTAGATGAGGGGCGTTACTACTTTGAAAGAATGAAATCGTTTTTTGGGGTTTCACATGAAATCGAGCATTATGCTTGCATGGTTGATTTACTTGGGCGTTGGGGGCTCTTACAAGAAGCAGTTAGGCTGATTGGATGTATGTCAATGAAGCCTGACGTTGTAGTTTGGGGTGCTTTGCTTGGTGCTTGTAGGATTCATGCCAATGTGGAGATTGGAAAACTGATTCTGAAGCAACTTCTGGAACTAGGACCGAATAGCTCAGGGCTTTATGTACTCCTGGCAAACTTGTTTTGCGAGTCTGAAAGAGAGCAAGACGTGAGGAACATTCGAAAACTAATGATTGATTCTGGTATCATAAAATGTAGGGCAATTAGCTTCATTGAAATCGAGGGTTCTGTTTACGAATTTATGGTTGACGAAAAGAGACACAAAATTTCAAGCAGCACACATACCATGCTTGATCAACTAACAGATCATTTAAGATCAGTAGGGTATTCATGCAACCATTTGACTGCATCTTTTGATGTAGAGGAAATATAGAACTATGATAACTCAGATGTCAATTCTTCTATATGTATTGGAAGATAAACAGTCATTTGACTCACTTTTTCCATATTAATCTTTCTAATTCTTTATTCTCGGTTTATTAAAAGTTAAAAGTTATGCCATTTTACTTGATAGATTTGTCCTGTGAGTTATGAGAACAAATTTAAGAATAAATTCTGTATCATCTCTTAATTATATGGCTTGAAGTTTGGAGTCATTCCTGACACGAACCAGTGCTTGGCACGGGAGAATGGCAGCCATCAAAGATACTTTGGGGGTGTTCCTATGATTAAAATTGAGGCTCTAAAGGCGATTATTCGCATTGGTGAGTTTCAGGACCAACTTAATGCGGTGATGCTATGTCTTCTGTTGCTGCTGAATGCGTTCTTCAATGGCGTGGATGAGAGGGGAGATGTGCCTGTATGGCAGTTGTGGCTTGTAGAGGAGTTGGATGTGTTTGATTTGTTCCCATGCGGTTCATTTACGTACTCATACTCCATATACAGGTTCATGAATGTGCTTTATGGCCATAGAGTACGATTTGAGCAGAGACAAAAGTTGAAAGGGCAGAAAAAACACCCCAGGGAGAAGTATAATCTCTATGGATTTTCCTATTCATTATTGGTGAGTTTTAAACTCTTTTAATATTGGAGCTATGCTTGACGTTTTAAGGTTCAGTGTTTATTAAAGGTGAAGAAGTTATTTTATTTTGTATGCAGATATTTGCTTTTGAGGTAATTCCAGAGCTGGCTTTACAGTTAACTACAAGTGGCAACAACGAGTTGTCTCCTTGTATTCTCAAATGGCAATTCAGCGAATGACCTCGGAAGCATAATGTATATCCTATTATAAAGGGTGAGGTGATGTATTTTAACAACTGTACCTCTCTTGTTACGATGTGACTTCTTTACAATTTATATCCCTTTTAGTTAATAGTCTTACTTATTGTTATTTAGATGTACACCCTCTACCAGATAGTTCCCACGGATGATGAGCTTGGTAGGTGGTATTATAAGGGGATTGCAGCTATGCGGGATCTATACCTGGCTTCTGGCTTACGTTAGAGGGTCTGCCTGAGATGTCAGATGATGAAGGTGATAGCATTGCTGAATCCAGTAGGTGAGCAGCAAAGAGGAGACGTCCACCTTCACTGGCGGATATCAGTTTTCCTGCCACATGCCAAGGGGCTACATGTAAGCATGAGTATCTGCACAGTACTAGGACTGTGCCTGAGCCTCCACATGCAGATAGTCGTCATACAGAAGCACCATTTGCATAACCACAGGTAGTACCCTTCCCATGGCTTTCAATCATCTTCAAACAAATATGATGTATAGTATTCTGAATAACATTGTATAGGCAGTTCTGGTGATAGACTAGATGCATTTGTGTTGGCCATAGGTGATCTCAAAGATGAGGTTCACAATTTTGAGTTGCACATGGAGGCTCATATGCGGAGTTAGGTGGAGGAGCTCTGGGGAACCGTGAGAGCAATAGGCGTAGGGATGCACAGCATGCTGAGTTGATGAGTTTATTACGCACTGTTGTAGGTTCCTCCAGGTCATTGGACATGACTGATAACATCTTGACTCCACCATGTGGGGAGTATATACAGGTAACATAACTAAAAGTTATAAATGACATCTCAGTCTGTAGTTTAGGTTTCTAACAAACTACTTGAACTGTGCAGCACGACCCACCTCTTCAGGCAAGCACGGCTGCAATACACTCGGTGACACTGCTTTGGATCCTCCATCTAACATGCAAGGCTTGACTAGGTGAAAAAGTGTTGGATTTGGAGGATGTTGTGAAATTTATATGCAAGGCTTTCTGATTTTTCATGGCAGAGGAATCAACAGCAAAGACTTGACTAGGCGGAAAAATAGGTGAAAATTATGAAATATCACTCTTTACAAGAGTATAAGTTGACACTTGGTAGGTTGAGGAGGAGGAATGCAACAGAGAGGAAGAAACTGATAACATGCATTACTTGTAAGTCAATCAGTACTTTATTCTGCATAAATCCATTAGAATATCTATTTTTTTATAGAAAAATTAACTATCATATCAATGAGCTCAGCTTTCAGCATATTTCCTATTTTTCTTAACTCCACTTGGCTGCACAACAACTGAAACTAAATTCCCAGAATTGTGCTGAAACGCAGTACGTGACACAGATGGGCGTTTCAACTGTGGTATGCCCAATTTTGGGGTAGATCCTCCTGTACACAAACTGCCAAGAGGGTTGCTTTGGAGTGTGAATTTATTTTTCTTATTGACTTCATAGTAGAATGAGGTCGCATCCCAATGTTTTTGTACCCCAAATTGAAATGCCAACCCAGTTCACTTTATGACATAGTTGAATTAACATTTAATATAGAATGATGTTAGAAAAGAACCATCATAACACATTGACATTGAACTTGGCTCCATGCAGATTAAATTGTAACACTCTTTCAAGCATTGCAATGACTTGTTGCATAAATCTACTTCACAGTTACTTGCATTGAGGATTTTTATTTTCCTTCTATTCTGACCAAAAAATTAGAGAAAAATATTGAGTTGGTGTGTTCGGCTTGATTTATATAATAAGTAATTTACAACTAAAAATCTGTTTCGCATCATATAAACTGTTTCAATATTTTCTAGGACCATCTCCCTGCTCTTTATCCCAAATGAGAGAATAACTCATGTGGGACAGATGTGACTGCATTTACTCACTCAAAACACCACGCGATAAGTTAATTCAATACCATGTATGGGCAATGAGTAAACAGGCACAGGCCATGTGAAACACATTCAGTAGAATCCGTGTTGCCATGTGAAGGATCTGGTATTAATACATTCATGCTTTTAGTCACAGTTAAAATCTGTTGTTGCCATGTGAAGGACATTCAGGAGAATCCATGTATATAATGAAACCATCAGGAGAATCCATGTATATAATGAAACCATCATCCATTCACTGTTCTAATAAGGACAACCAAAATCTTGATAAAAAGGTGTCGGTGGAAACTAACTGAGCTCATGTCCTTACACTTTTTTTTATTATTATTTTATGGTTTCATTTATTGATAAAAACAAGCAACATCATAACAGGCAAAAATCACAGATCTTGAACCATAATTTTCAACTACCAGACTCCCTAGTAACTCCCACTGTCCTACATCCATTATTGACTACAAGTTCTCTAATAAGGACTCTCTCCTACAACATTTCCAGGAGGACTGTAGAAGCATATAGTCAATGTGACTTGATCTTTGTCACAGAAAGCCTGTGCACATCCCAACTCCTGAGACTTCTTCCACACCACTTGAGTGTAAACACCACACCTGTGGTTGGGTGCACAGGAGTTATCAGCGTGGTTGTAGAAGTTTTTCTCCTTGACCCAGTTGTCCACAGCCATGCGTGGTGTCACCTCCATGCCACTGCCCCATAACTGGTTGGCACCGTACTTGCCACTTGTCAGGTTTGCGAAGTTGCAGCCCATGTGGATCCTTTGGTATCTGACAAGGCGACTGGTGGCACTGGCTAGTGTCTGACTCCACTTGAGAGGAGGCACCCCCACTTGAGCTCTGGCTTGGTTGTGTGATTCCAGGAACTCTCTGGCTGCGTTTGAGAGTGGAACTGGAGGTGGGTTGATGTTAGATGGAGGTATAGCCGCTGCCGCTGAGGCCACCCCGTGAAAGGAGGCGTGGCATGTGGCTGTAAGCACTAGTGTAAGTAGAGCAAGGGCCATTGAGTGGTAGAGTGAATTGTGTTTACTTGAAAGGTGCAAACTTATTTATAGACATTAAGAGATTTGGGAAAAGTTGGTGTTGCCATTGAATTACAAGCCAGCAGGGTAAAAAAAAAATAACCCCATTAGACAAGTGTGCCAAAGACAAAATTTGGGTTCAGATAAAAAAATTTTTTTTTATGAGATTGTTGCATACCCACTGTAATGAAACGGATCAACAAGAAAGATAAGAGAAAAAAAATATTATTTCATTGATCTATTTCATTTTTTAACTGTTAGATAGTCTATTTTCTCCATATAAGAACCTAAGAGGATAAGATATGATTACTCAAAATTGTATCTGCACGTGTGATTCTTAAAGATTATAAGTTGGACTAACATAAATGAAGATTTTTATTTCATTCTAGAACAAAATGAAATAATATTCACAATTGAACAATGACATAAATAATATGATCTTGACGCGTTGACATTGAGTTTGAGTCAATCGATGCAGTCTAGAATGCATCACCCTGCAAGTGTTGCAATGAGTCAATGCCACGATATAGATTTCGACTTCAGAATTATTATTATTGATTTATATATACACTACGAAGAACTTGCTCCGCATCATCTATATAGCTATAATATTTACTAGGATCATAAATCAATGCAGTAACCATGTTTGTCTACTATGACTACGCTATGGGTATTATTATTTTATGGACAATGTATTCTATCCAATAATTTTATGACATGCGTCAACTCAATAAGAAAAATATGTTTAGAAAGCGCTTCAGATTGGATTTATTTTATCCTCTTTCGCACTAATATTTTTTCTGATCTTTTTGAAGTATATCCTTGATTGTAGTAAAGGTAAAAGTTAGAAGCAACTATATTATAATGCTGTTTTGTCATGATATTAGATTAAATAAGATAAAAAATCATCTCAAGAGTGGATACAAATTTATGCCCAATAAAGCTGAGAGGCCTTCACAGGATTAAATTTGAGACTATATTTATACAGTATATTTTCCCCTCAAGGACGAAATGTGACATCAAGCCAACCCAACGTGCTCACAAGTGGCATCAAGGACCAATATAGGTGTGACAACAGTGAATCAACTCAAAAGATCTTTAAAATGGTAAGTCTTTTTCCACCCCTTAACCATTTAAATTTACACTAATCTATTTCAGTATCTAATTAGATCTAACTTAAGTATTGAATAATGAATCCGGCATACAACACCAAGAATGTCATAACCTCAGTCCACCGTATTATCCGTTAGGTTTGACTGTTAATTAACTAACGAGAGTAATTAATTTGACATTTTTTAAAAAAAAATTTAGGGAAAATACATTTAATACGTTTTTGAAATACAGTTAAAAATTTAACAAATTTAATAAAATTAAACTATCAAAATAAGTTTTATTGGCAGCTAATTAGCATAATTACATAAACTACTGTCAAATTTACCCATCATTAAGCTCTCTTCCCTCTCACCGTTTCCATTCAACATAGCACATCTATAATTTATTGTAAAGGAGATTAATGATTATATCGTTTTTGGTTTAGAAAATGGTTAGACAGGTGAAAAAAATACACCAAAGCAAAATAAACAAACTCTTGTTGGTAGCATTGTGAAGTAGATTCAGTCCAACAATAATTAATCTACCCAGTGGAAAAAACTTGGCAATGGGATGTCATGCATATGCATTTCCTTATAATGATGTGTAAACAGGCATGCATGTGCATCCTAATGCACCCAAGATTCTCTCCAGCTTAGGACAAATAAAATCTTCATAATAATTTGTCGGTAGCGTAACATAGTAAATAATACAACAAAACCATGACGTGCTCTTATTTTGTTTTTGGTTCTCTTATTGATAAACATCACAATAATATCTGAACATTAATTACAGAGCTGAGCTCTGAAGCCTAAACCATAATCTATCACTGCATATATAGTTTCAAACACTAATAGGGACTCTCTCCTACATAATTTCCAGGAGGATCATAAAAGCATATGGTCAAAGTAGATGGATCCTCGTCGCAAAAAGCCTGTGCACATCCCAACTCCATAGACTTGTTCCACACCACTTGTGTGTAGCTACCACACTGGTGGTTGGGTGCACACGAATTGTCAGCGTGATTGTAGTAGGCTTTCTCCTCCACCCAAACGTCCACAGCCATCCGTGGTGTCACGGCCCTCCCACTGCCCCATTCTTGGTTAGCGCCGTACTTGCCGCCTGTCAGGTTTGCAAACCTGCACCCCATGTGAATTCTTTGGTATCTGACGAGGTGACTGGTGGCATCGGCTAGGGTCTGATTCCACTTGAGAGGAGCCACCCCGACTTGAGCTCTAGCTTGGTTGTGTGGTTCCAGGAATTCTCTGGCGGCGGTTGAGAGTGGGACTGCAACTGGGTTGTTGTTGGGAGTAGGTGTAGCCACTGCTGATGCTGAGACCAGCCCGTGACACGATCCGTGGCCTGTGGCTATAACAACTAGTGCAAATAGAGCAAGAGCCATTATTAAGTGCTGGAATGAATATTGTTTATTAATTCAATGTTCAGCTTATTATTTATAGAGGGATTCAGCAAAAGTTGGATTTTGAGTAAGAGCATGGGCGTATACAATACAAAGTCTCCACAAAATTAATACACCTTTTTTTTTTTTTTTGTAATATCAGTCCAATGTTTCAAGTAATACACACACATATATATAACAGAAGTTATAAAAATTAAATTCAAATCAAATGTAAACTACTACTTTTCACTGCAACCTATAAAAATAAATAAATAAAAATTAACTTTTAATTTCAACATATTCAACAGTGGATTTTTCTTTTAATTTCAAATAATAAAACATTTTCTTTATTGGATTGATGTGTGATGACTAGTGTCATACAATGCTTTCTCCAAGATTATATAACCGGAGAAAGGTCACTCATTACTGCAATCTATCTACTAGAAACATGATATATGAATTATTATAAATTATATTGATAGCCAAATACAGTTAGCTAGACATTCACCTATTTAACCAAATATATATGTTGTTAGATAATCTTGTGTTTATTTATGTATTGTTTTATTCATTATAAAGGCTAAGCTATGTAATCACATTATAATAATTTAACCTATCAAGTATCACCTAAAACTAATAGAATGAATAACAATTTCAATTTCCCTCAAAAGATTGGAGTGCATTGGATGAAGCAAAATGGGAATGGGACAGAGACAGAGGGGCATGGTGGGGGACAATGCCACCCAAGTTGCGGATGAATGCCATCGGTTTGGGTATACTTTAATTTTGTTTATTTCAAGAGACTTGAACGACTCAGATCGACAGCACGTCAATCTGTTGACTTCGATCTCTGTGGTTGTCAATTGCTCACATGATGTGCTTTTATCCCTTCTGTATACACACCATATGATATAATCCCTTCACGTGTGACCTTTTTCATTTCCTCCTAAAATTTCCTTTTTTTTTTTCAGCCCTAAATTTTGTATTTAATAAAATAATTTTAATGTAAAATAGAATAATAATGTACTTTTTAAAAAAAATTTCTAATTTATTATGTAAATGATAGAGTAAAATGATTTATAACAAATACTTTAATTATAAGATGATATACTGATAATATGATAATTACATATATTTTTATCATATTATTTGGACAATAAACGTGGATAAAACTTTAGATAATATAATATTACTTTATAAAATATCATCAAATTAAATAAATATTTTTTACCATGAATGATGTGATCATTCTTCTTTTTTAAAGTATTATAATTTAAGTATAGAAAATCATATAGTTAAGAGTAAAGGAGGATTGCCTAAGAGGATAAACCCCTACTTTGCACACCTCTTTTAGTATGCTCAGTTTTGAATGTTCACCACCAACCCAACAAAAGTAGCAATTTTTTCACATTTTAGTAGGTAATCCTCTCTTGTTCTGAAAGTAGATTTTCGTGTTGTACGTTTAATAATAATACCTGAAGGTTTCAATAGACATCTGATCTAACGTCAAAAGTTATTGTAAATAAAATAAATAAATAAATAATCATATGCTTAGAATCTACAATCTCTTTTATATTTTGGTGGTTGTTTTAAGTTGAGATTGAGTGCTAAATGATTTAATTTTGATTTGTTTTTATAGTTTCATTTTCGTAATTTAAATTTATTTGATTGCTTCACTGTCTAAATAAAACCATTCATCTGCCCTTATTTTCCGATAACTAATAAGTTGTATAAATTTATTACTCTTGTATTAAGTAAAATAATAATTAGATGCTGAGGCTCTTAAGTGTGCTGGTGGAGTGGCTACCACCTCATCTGCCAATTCTTTATCCAAAGTGGTAAGTTCAAGTTGCAGTTCATACAAAAAACAAGTAGAAGCATGACAACTTTCACACAACTTGTAAGTAGATATTTCCCGATATTCTATCCTACTTAGGTCTCGACATTGTCTGACCTGATATCAAGAAGGTCAATTAAGTCAAAAAATAAATAAATGTTGAAATAAAAAAAATTAAAATTGAAATTTTAAATCAATATATTATGATTTATCTTTTTAAGCTCTAACATTGTCTCATTCTCGAGATTTTATTTCAAGAGTGACATAAACACGTTGACAGAATTGTTGCTCTTAAATTGAAGAAAGCTTCGAAGTTCGAACGCATGTGTTTATATTTATTAATAGTTTATTTAATAAACGTACAGATTTGAGAACAAAATAGTAAAAATGAAATGAGAACTTTGTGCTTTAAAAACATAGGAATACCACTGTGATGTAGATTTAAAATAAAATGAAAACCATCCAATATGATTTGGTGTCTTAATTAATTTGATAATATCTCAAATTCAAGTTGCTCCACCGTAATTAATATATGAAAAAATAATAATAATAACAGCCTCTATGTCACTGTAACATAATAGGTGTTTATTATTATTATTATTATTATTTTGAGATATTACGATAAATTGAGGAACTTTAGAAAAAAAAATGATTTCAATTCATAACTTCTAAAATATAAATAAACGGATTTGATCGATTTATTTTGGTCCTTACTTGTATTTGGATTCACTTAAAGGTTAATTGGACTATGATGGCCGATTTAATTGGACTTAGACGTTAATGGTGCTCTTGTTTGGACCATCGATTACTTGGTCCATATCTGCCATATTGATAATTGGACAGATTTTCAATTCTACAACTTCTGTGATGGGGAAAAAAAAAAGTGTATGAACACCCACGAAGGAAAAGGAGTAAGCTTCTGTTTTAATTTAGAGGCAACAAATTGAAACAATTAATTCTTAGAAAATGAAAGTAAGAAGAACTATAAACACCAGTATAATAATGTGGTCAATCAGGAGGGGATGGAAGGCCCAAATCAACCTGCAACACTAGTTCAATGACGAAAGATAAACGTCCGATGAGAGCTATATCTTACTAGTTTGAGAATATTCTCTATAGATTTGCGTTGTATGAAAAATTAAGAAACTTGTGGGAACCAGAACTCTAGAAGGGGCTCGAATTCTTGAATTATTTCCTATATGTATGTTTTACTTTCGATCAATGTCAAATATTCTTGAGATTTGCGTTGGTACATTTAATGTGTCGTCAATTTTATAAATGCATCATTTTATTGTAAATGCACCAATTTGTCGTATCCATATCCAATAATATGATTTATATTAGTGTCATCCTCATGTAATTTATGTTTAGCCTCATAATGGGATGAATCAATAATTTGATTATCATGGAGGAGGCTCCACACTCATACATGGATGTATAGGGCTGGCCCATTCAATTCCTAATTTTTGGACCTTGGATGGAGTGTAGCAAAACCACGTATACTCCCGGGATTGGATGGGCTTGAGACTCATAAATTTCGGTGTCCAACATTTTTTCTTTTTTTTTTTAAAAAAAAAATAAAAATTATTATTATTATCTGTCAGCTTTTATAAGCCAAACTGTTGCTGATATCAATTTAGTTGGGATACTAATAGGGAAGTTCGGATTATTACTCCTAAAAATCAGAAGAAGGCAAAGGTGGGAGGAGTGAAAATCGAGCTTACCATCAAATGAGCAGGTAGGGTGAGTCTTTCCACTAAGCCATACACTTACCTCTGTTTTGTTTTCTTTTGAATTATTACAAACTAAAGATTTAAGAGGCAGTGTTATAATTTAAACCCACCACAACGTTAACAGTCTATCAACAATCTCGGTTTGTTGACAATTTCCATCTCTCTAATCTTGACTTAGAGATAGCCATTACATATGCGCACCAAACCATCAAACTCTATAACATTTTCCTTTCCTGGGCTGTAGAGTCAATATCTTTTGGGCTAAAGATATCGTGTATGTTCTTTCTCTCTCTCTCTATATATAAATATTTTGAGAGCACAAGTTGATAATTAGAAAAGTAAATAAAAAGTTATATTTATACTTTCAACACACATTATGTATTAATATATTAAAAGAATATATATGTTATTTATTTAAATTTTGGGGGAAATGATTCTATTTATATGTAAAAGTTTTATTCTCTGAAAATAAAAAATGATGTATTTTCATTTGAACAGAACTATTCCCTCAGAAGTTCCTCTAATTACAATGACATATCAAAAAACAATTGTATGGTTGAAATTAAAATTAAACTTTTCTTAATTAACAACACATGGCTTTTCTCTCCATTCACTAATTAACACTCATAATGATGAGAGCAATATTAGTTAAACATCAACTAATGAGCTTTGAAAAGCACAAATAAGAACGCCGAATAGTCCTAACCAAAACAGATGAACAAGTTGACTTTCAAGTATATATTATATGTTATAACCTATGCATATATGCCACATACATCAATTTTTTTTTTTTAATCATTTTTGACATTAAATTAATGTGCATGAGCTAAGTTTCTTATGATAAAACAACTTTAACGTTACCCCATTGATGAAAAGTTACCAGAAAATGAGGGTTGAAGTGGTGGATGAAAAGTCAACAACGGTGTCTTCACCAAGTGCAGAGCTAGCTTTAATGGCAAGAGCACACAGGTCCTTTAAAGTTATGGGTTTCTGGAACTGAGAGAGTGGCAAGAGGAAGTAAATTTGACCCAGTTGCAGCTTCTCTTCATCCGGGACGTGCGGCACCCACTTATTAATGGACATGGATTCTGAGCTACACAGGAAGTGGTCTGGTTTCTGGGAGGTGATGTTCTTGGCTGGAATTGGAACCTTCAACTCATGCATTCGGCCATCCGCGTGGATCACCTTGGCTGTTGATGGCCGTTTGATGATGTTTGCTCCTCCTCCTCCTCCTTTGATTGCTTTTGATCTTGGAGAGGATGTGCAAACACCCATTTGAGTGTTCTTTGTGGGAGATCAGAGAGTAGAGAAGTGGGGTACTGTTTGAAACTGGCAAATAATGTTTGTTTGATGAGGTTGCGAGAACAACTGTCTATTATACGTCCATATAAATCCTGATAAAAGAAATCAAACTTAATTCTTAATTGATGATTAATGTGTTTATTTAAAAAAAATTTAAAATTAAAATATATGCACGTTCAAATTAGGAATTAAGTTATTGGAAAGTAAACTTCATTAATTTTTCCTTCCTCTCTGAAGAATTAAGTTTCCTTTTCTAATTTAATTTTCTATATAACTTAATTTTTTTTTATTTTAATATCGATTATTAAACGTATCATAATAATTTATATGTTTGATAAGCTTAATAAATAAAGACTTTTAAATTAACAATTTATTTATTTTTTAGTCAATTAATATAAATTTGGAAAGCACTTTTTAATCAAATATTTTTTCTTTATTTAGTTCACTTTAAAAATACGAAGAATAGCAAATGAAGATTTGTGTTTAATTATATATTTATAGGGCAAACTGCATAAACCTACCTTTATGTATGATGAATAAGTAAAATATTCAATTTTTGTCATTAATTATCCAAACATACCCTACAGTTAACCGTCAGCAATTAACTTTAACTATTAATCTTAAAATGACAAAATTAGCCCTCTTAATAACTAACCATTTAATATTAATTTAAAATAATTAAATATTTCAATTATTTTTAAAATCTATAAAATAATAGAGGAAAAAACTCTATCGATGAAATGTATCACCAGTGAAATTTGATATTTATAAGAGATTAAATACCTTCATAAAAGATCTCCTTATAAGGAGGAGGTAGATCGATCTCTCCGTGTTGGAGATCAAGTAGAGATTGATCTCCTCCTTGGGAGATCGTTCAATATTTCATTTTCTCTTTGAAAAATGAAATCTCTTTCACCGTTATTGATTGGAATGAGTCCATTGATAGTGGACTTCATTTTTTTTTTTTTATAGTTTAGGTTGAAAAAATAATTATTTAAAATTATGTGGTAATTCCATAATTAAAGTTTAGGTAAATTTATAATAAAAAAAATTTTGTAGGTCAATTTATGATTTTTTATTGTATAGAATAGGTAAAATGACTTGAATCTTCTTAGGTCTCAAGCCATTGATCAACCATTAAGGTCAACGATTTGACCATAGATAATGGGATAAATTTGTGTAACTAATGTTGAAGTTGAAGATTATGCCTTTTTGTTATACTTGACGGTATATGTGTCATTTAAGCTACTTTTTTAAAACCACGATGCGAATAACAATTTTTACGAACTGTATGCATATATATCTGAATAATTATTTTTTAGATCTAAATGCATCTCCTTTCTCAAAATATCTGTGTGTACATCAGTGTGTGTGTGTGTGTATATATATATATATATATATATATATATCAACATCTCCACTTAAGATTCATTATTAAAATTAAATATTACAACAAATACTTAAACAAATTGGAAAGAGATCGTTTGATAATGACTTCTTATTATTTTAACCATGTGTAAATTATCATCTATGTCCAATAGCATCATGGTAAATGACTAAAAGGAAGCGTTCACATATTAATTTCCTTGAAGAAAGGACTGCAAAATCACAAAATTGGTATGCATATATAATTATTTTACTTGTCTTCTTTCTGTTGTCCTTGTGGCTTAAGCTACTTATTCTCTTAATTAAAAGTTACTTCACTAATCTTGCTGTAATCAACTTTCTAAAGGTACTGCATTCAAGATTTAATATATAAGATTGATTCTCAACTAATTATCTAACGTGATCAATGGGCTCAAGAGTTTTATAGTAAAATATTAAACAAATATCGAATTTTTAAATACAAATAATTAATTAAGATTAATTTATAGACTAATAATTATTTGCAAATCATCAATTTTTATATTTATCTTCTATTATTGAAATTCTTATGTCTTATACATGATACATGCATTGGAATTTTTCAAGGAAATAAACTAAAAGCTAAGTCAATTAAAAATTTAAAACACTTGGAGGAATTTTAAGAGAGAACGTATTGAATTTGTACAGTCACGTTCAAGAGAACTGACCAGTCAAGCATTAAAAGTTTAGCTTAATTAGGTTCAAGGTCAATGTAGCAAGTAGAAATAGAAGAAACTCAGAAAGCCTTCAAAAAAAGAGGGGAAACAAATAGTAGAATAAGAAAGATCAACAAGTCAAGCTTGCCGGTTGTTTCCTTTTAAGCAACAACTTTACAATATTTAAAACAGCAATAATGTCCCAACTTTAAATTTGCATCTCAATTTATATTGTATAAAAAATATATATATTATTCTCAATATATATATATTAACAATGAATTATCACACTTAATATATGTCATATAACTTTAATTATCACGTTAAATCCTTTTATTTTTTTTAGTAAAATTTATCACGTTAAATCAAATTCTCAGCATATATAATTTACTAATATTCCCAAGGAGATGTATTTTCCTCATCCAAATTAATTTATAAAGGTAATTTGTTTAAAGTGTCCAAAAACTTACTCTACATGTGTAAAGAGAAAATTGTACAAACCCACTGTGGTTTAATGAAATTGCACAAATATAATAATATTTGGATAACTCTCACTGATCTCCCCCGATGTTCCAAGAACTCAACACGAACCTTCCCTACCATGAGTAAGATGTTAATCAAGACAAATAGTGAAAGTCAATTTGAATAAAAATACCAAAATACCCTTAAATAAATTAATATTTTATTATTATATTAATATTTTTAAAAATTAAAATATAAAAATTAAAAAACATTTAAAAAATATCTCATCGTCTTCCATCAAATTTTTTTCATTAATTTGCATATTTAAAAAATATTCATAATCAATTTTTCAACCTCACCAATTCATGATAATCAACATAAATTCTACATCATCATCGGTTTAGAAATAACATATCTTTAATCAACTTTCATTCTCTAATCAAAAGACAAAAACAAAATCTGAAAAAAAAAATTAAAAAAAAAAAGTTTGAAGATCTAAGATCCTCCAAAAAAAAAACACAAAAAAAGGCAATTTAATATCATAAATAACTCAAAAAATCAAAGAACATCATCAAGAACTAGAATTAGCTTCTTTATTAACCAATTTTTAACCAAAAAATCTATGAAGAATATCAAAAACCAGAAAATCGATTCATCAAATTTTTTCATTATCTAAAAAAAAAAAAAAATTCAAAAACCCAAAAACTCAAAAATCCAAAAAAACTCAAATGTTAATCTATACAAAACTCAAATTCTAAATTTAACAAAACCCCCTAAAAAAACCAAAACTAACATCGATCCATTAAATTTTTTTACTATCCAAATAAAAAAAAAAAAAACGATCTCCACCGTGGCTCTCCAAAACTAATTAGTTATGGGTCCTCACGATAAAGACTCGAAACTAGATCTCTATCATTAGAGACCTGACCACCTAGATCTTCATTGAAAATCATCTAGGTCTTCAATGATAGAGACCCAGTTGGTCTCCAATAGAGATCATTGTGCTTTTATTGGAGGTTTGACAAAGAAGAAGATGATGAGAGAAGAAGTAACAAAAGATGAGAGAATAAGAAGAAGATGATGAGAGAAGAAGTAGATGCGAGGAGAAGAAAAAGACAGGAGAAGAAGAAGAAGATGTGAGAGAGGGGTAAGGTAAGGAGAGAGAGCGGTGAGGTTATGAAAAGAGAGAGAGAAGGTTTATTTTTTAAAATTATATATTTGTTTTTTAATTAAATTAAAAATATATATTAATATTAATTATTAAAAAATTAGATACTCAAAAAATTTATTGTTATTTGATAATTTTACCCTTATTCAGTGGCACGTAACGTTTGCTCATTCACAGCTATTTAATGGTAAGGGTGGTTTGTACTGAATTTTTAGAACTTTAAGGAAGGTCGGTCGGAGTTATCTAACTATCATTATATTTGTGTAATTTTATTGAACTTCAGATGGATTTGTGCAATTTGCCTAATGTATAAAATAAGTCGTCAAATTTATCAATTATTTAATATCTAAAGTCAAACAGTACAAACTTTTGGAAGAAATCATTATCACCGTTTGCCACGCTGTGAAGATATATAGATACATGTAACATGTCTAACTGCAGCTACAATTTTAGCATGTATTGTATTTTAAAAACAAGTGACATGCTTTTAATATCAACATATTTGTTTCTTATATGATATATATATTATTTTATGAATATTTAAATTGAAAACTTGCTCTCTAATACTTTCATATATTTTCATTTAATACCTCAATATATTTTTATTTAATGCTTTTATTTTTATTTTTAATTTTTAATTAGATTTAAAAATTAGAATTAATTAATTATTGATTTACTAATATGACTATTTAACACACCATTTTACAAATAGATGATCATGTTGACAATATATAGTTTTTTGCATCATTTCAGATTGATATTGATAACTGATAATTATATTAAAGAATATTATTTTAACTCTATATCTATTTATCATATGTGACATGTAATTTTTTTACAATCCATGAGAGCATTAGAGATGATCTATAGTCTAAGAGTATCTTTAATACTCTCATGGATTGTAAAAAAATTACATACCACATAAGAAAAATAGAGATTAAGTTAAAATAAATTTCTCCATTACAATTATCACTCATTAATGTTAAGTTGAGATAATAAAAAAAAAATATTGTCAATATGACTATCTATTTTCAGATAGTGCGTTGAACAATTATGTCAACAAATCAATAATTATTTAACTATAATTTTCAAATCTAATTAAAAGAGTAAAAAATATATAAATATAAACGTTCAATGGAAAATATAGAAGAATTAAATAGAAATATATAAAATTATTAGAGAATAATTTTTTAATTTAATTATCTATTATATGATACTTATACTATAGAAGTAAATCCTTTGATATTAATGATATAATATATATATATATATATATTTCAAAACACAATTTATAAATACAGTGGAGATGCCTAATAGAACAAAGGAATCTTGGATTGACACTGCCGACTGAGCCGATTTTGCTAGCGTTTCTCAATATTCATTACATACTTTTATCAACTAGCGAAACTTTACCCATCAATTTGGCAGGCCATCATTAGAGGCTTATTGCATGCGTCAAAGTTCGGTTCCAATTTTGGCAGGTGAATTTTACATCAGTTTGGCAGGAACAGATGTTAGTGCCGGTACGCATTGACAAGTCATTTTCTAGCTGGCTAACAAGCAAATGGTAATGAATTGTGGATAAACTTGTACCAAGTAAACATGATATGATCTATTGAGTATGGCAATGCATGAATTGGGACCCTATTGATCACTTCTCATAGCTTATTTTTTTATTTAATCTGTAGATCAAACCTGCTTGCCAGCTAGATAGAGTACTTAGGAGGAATCTTGTCACATTTATAATTGCCTCCAACCGTATATATAATTAATTGACAAATTATCTTAAATCAGTCAAAACAAGTAACTTTTGGAACTCCAATGAGGATTTTTATAGGTTAGCAATCATGAGCCCATTAAAAGGAGAATTGCTTTAATGATTTTGAAGCAATTTGCTTGACAATTACATTGGCAGCTGTTTGATATCTTTATAGAAGTAAAAATATCTCAAATGTATTTATTTTCGCTTTTTTCTGTTTTGTTGAGGAATTTAGACAAATCATATGAATGGGCTATTGGATTTTGCTTTGACTCATTTTGATTTAAGCTTTAAGATATAAAAATGATATCTATATATTTGTTCAAAAGTGATACACATAGTCAAGAATAGAGCTAGAAAAACCTATGTAGGAGAGTTCAATGGACAATATATAATATTTAAATAGGCAATAAAATATATTCTATAAAGAATTGAGGATTATCAATGGAATTATTTATATGTTTTCTTTAAAAAAAATAATAATTTGGAGGTGTCATGTGTCCCATCAGCACCGCTTAACCCCACCCTGATAACTTTACAACTTAAGAGAATAATTTTTTGTGTGTTGATATCAATTTGTATAATATATCATTCTTTTGTATTTAGATGAGTGATTAATGACATTATTAGCTTCAAATATAGGCTCTTTTAACACTCTACCTCATATGTCATTTTAAACACCCCCCAAAAACTAATTTAAATCATTAAATGTGCGTTTGTGGTTGTCTCTAGTTATACTTACTTATTTTGTAATAAAAAATCAATAATAACCTTACTCTAATAATAATTTTATAAATTAATAATTTATTTTAAATTATTATTAAAATAAAAATATTATTGGTTTTTTATTATAAAACCAGTGATTATTTTTATTTCATTGATACCTAAACTCACCGGTGACCACCAACCTCACCCAAAATATAAAAGCTAACTGGTCTCTCTATATATTATAACCAAATTTCATTTATATTCCTGGAATTTATCCTTATCTTTTGACACCATACACGTACAGATTTGCATTTATGATAAGATCTCACCAGTCAATTGATTGTATGAGAAATGAGAACAACCATTTGCATTACAGGATAGTGGGAGGACCCCATGTTGACTCACGGATAAATAATTAATTTTCTAATTTGAATTTATTACAACTACTACAATTATAGAATAGAACATCAATATAGTATATATCCACCGATGATCCTGTTACTTAACCATCTTAGAATTTAATTATATAGGATCAAAAGTTCCATTAACATAGTAAAGCATGATGATAAAGAATGCTGATTCAAAATATTAAACTTTTAAAAACTTAGAAAGGTCTCTAAATGATAGTATATTTATGACTGATTTAATACTTAATTAATGTATATCATATGCACAAATTAATCTTATATTTTGTTTCATATTGGATTTCAATTGGGTACAATCTTTAACTTGGTAATTGAAAACGCTTATTTAGCTTTTAATAACTTAAGTTCGAAGCACGTTAATGTGTGTGGTATTTTAAATATAAATTAGGCACGTCACACAATTTATAATATTTTTATGTATCAAACCTTGAATATTTCATGATATAATTCAGATTTCTTGATTAAATGGTTAGGGAGTTTTTGCGGTTGTCGGCATAATGTATAGTAACCACAACGAAATCCAAATCCTTTCTCCGAGTAAAAAGTAGATAATAATTAAAGTTGAACCTAAATAAAACACCAAATTTTGATGTATGAAAAAATATGTGTTACCAATTAAATTTTGCTAAATTTCGTAATTATGACACTATATATATATTTCCATTAGATTTTATATTTTCAATATGAAATTTATCTTTCTTCCTTATTTCATATGTTATATTCTTTAACAAACTTTAAATAAAACTATATTGTTAAATAAAATTGGGTTATATCAACCAAAATTTATGCCTAATTAAATTTTTATTATAAAATTTAACTAATAATTTTCTCTTAATTCAAGAGTTAAAAATGTGTAGTAACTCAAGTACTTTTGGATGAGAGTAAATAAAGGATTAACTATTCAAATTATAAATTTAATTTTTAATCAAATTTAAACACTTTATTTTTTTTTATGGTTTGACCACCGCCTTGGTTTGTTTGGTGAAAATTCTTTATAATTTGCTGGACTTGAACAGGTAGTCGTTGCTTTCTACTTACCACAAACATACTATCAACTAATAAGAAAAAGACAACAGTATTGAATAAAAGAACCACGAATCATCGTTTGAATCTATTAAAAACATTAATAATTTAAGCACATATAGAGTCGTAGGAGATGGGGTATGAGAAACAGCTGGATCCAAAGAGCTCAAATATCAAGGCAAAATGCAAGCCACGAATAATTTAGCACGTAAGAAAAAACCTGGAGGCAGTGGGTCCAATTGGAATATAATTTTCATCAACATGAAAACGAAACTGCATTCAAATAGTCAAAATACTTTCAACATCTTTTATCTGTATAAAAGCTCCATTTATTAATCAATATAGAAATTTGGAATCTTCTCTCTTTCTCATAATTCCAAAAGTGCTTCTAACCAAAAAGACAAAAATCCACAATTGTATGGGCCATGCTGCTTGTATATGGAGTAATGACACTTGGGACAATTTATATAAGTAGAATTCTATGGCCTATTATACTAGTTTCTCATTCAATTTATTCAGAGACTAAACTATTAGATGAGGAAAAAAAAGGAGGCAAGTGGATCAATATCGAATCTTCTAGTACGTGTAAATTGTGTTATGTTTTTAAGATTGCTAATTAGCTTGGCCTACTCTACTGTTATCGGTGGCTTTAACTGGGTAAACAACAATAAATTAATTATTGTGGAGAAGTGGTACAAACCAACAGGTGAATTTGTTGATTATGGTTACTACATAACGAGAAAGCTTTTTTGCTCATAATGAGTAACAATGTACGCTCTACATTGGATCGAATCTCTCTTTGAATTAATCACATCTATATGTGAATAACTTCCATAGATCATGATGCATATCTCTAGAGGAAATACTAGATAAGCTAGCTTTTCTAATTTTTCTTAAATACTGTGCTATTATTATTGTAGCAGCTTAAATGGAGCAATCACAAGAAGCCGATGGAGGACCACCATCCTGCATGTAAAGAGTAAATAATGATGAGTCATGAGTGGGGTTGGGGTCATGGTCCACTCTGCAGCCTGTTAGCTAGCGATGGTCTATATGTTTTCCCGATGATCAACTTCTTCCCACTTGTTCATTTTATCACATGCCTTTGTTACTCAGCCAAATCTCTAACCACTAATCTTATTGTCCTTATAGTCATCATGTACTTGTTCAAAGATACATATATATTTGGTGACACCTAACAGACATCTAGTCAAATATACATCAACAATTATATATAAAAACGAGTAATAAATTAATTTCAATTGAAACCCTACGACCTTTATAAAGCAATAAATTATTATTTTTGACTACGTAGATGCCCATGAAGGGTTAGGACATAAAAATGATTAGGATTATGGTTTGCTTCCACAAAATTTAGAGTTCAAATGCTCTTGAGTACCCATGTAGCCAAATGTTATAGTTTCTTGCTTCTCAAAAATTGTAGCATCTAACGTAATCTCTAATTTTTAAACTTGAATTTGCTATGCAGATTCTGGGGATTTATTGATTATATTCGAAACTGATTTAGTGAGGCACACATCTGACTTATCTAATTATTCAATCAAGCTAATATCCATTTTTATGTTATTGCTTGCCCAATAAGCTCCTCGCGTGCTAATCAAACTATGGACTCATTTGTGATGTAACAGTTGTGTCCAGTCCCATGCAAATAAAATCCATTTTCACAGAACCAGACTGTTACTCTGTGGATCTCTCTTCAACCAACGAAAAAATACAATGTGGCAGCCAAAACCAACCAAACAATAGTCCAAAATCAATAAAGGAGCTGTCCTATGTTATTGTCAGAACCACCACCACCATGATGATGATGATGATGATGATGATGATGATCTAACATTATTCTTATTATGTAACACCTGCATTTTGCCCATCCATTTTGCATGATCAAACATCCCCCTAGTAAGTAATTAAAAACGAGGCTTTTTAATATGTCCAAAGCTAATTATGATTTATGATCCCTTTTTCTCACATCACCAAACCAATATTGCCAGACTTACTACAGCTGTAAGTAACTCCGAAGGAATTTACTAATCTACCATTACTAATTATTAGACCGTCATCCAATGGCCCATTATTGTCGTCCTCTTCTCGGATCCCGCCTAAAAACGACCTTACATGGAAAACCATCTCATGCAATTGTTTCTCACACTCACACCATGCTAGCTAGAGAATCTGGATAGCGTTTTTATATCCGACAAAACGCACCAACAGGCCACAATATCAACCAAAATAAAAACCCCACCACCACTTGCTGACTTTCATACTCCAAATTTATTGTCAAAACTAAGCAATACTCGAATTCTCAAATCCCGTTTGTCTTGTCAATATCACAAAAACACGTTTGTGCATTATTTATCTAGACAAAAACAGGAATTCATTATTAAAAAAAAAAAAAAATTCATTTTCCCTTTCAATTCTTTTTGAACATTTGTATTAATGGTAGGGTTTTGACTCTCTGATACGAAGAATCAATTATAAGATTCTTCCATGATCATCTTTGTAATCAATCCCAGACCTGTTGTTTAAATTGACAAAATTTTTAATTTTAATATGTTTAATCTAGAAAAGAGAGTAACGTACGTAGCAATTCAAGTCCATGGAGATGGGATGGCAGATCAACTGCTAATCTGGCAATGTGAATGATATAATCTAATATTAGATGATCAAATTAAAACTATAAAGTACTATTTTAAAGTGAATAATTATTTGTGCATCGATGATAATTGATTTTTCTCATCAACCCATCTAGGGTAAAATTGTAAAACGACCCTTGAATGGGGAAGTGACACGTGAATTTTTTTGGCGTAAACATCACCGCCATTTAAAACCATTTGACGATTAAACCTAAGATTCATTAAACTATATACATTAATTTCCAAAAATACCCCCACGCTTTACACTCCTCTTCCCCAAAATACCCCTCATTCAGGTATTGCACTCAATATCGCCGTAAAATCCCTCCTCCCCCTCCCTCCTCTCCCACCGCTGGCCGCTGCGGAGGAAACCATCTTCCTAGAAGACTTCTCCCCAGGAAGCGCCACCGGGCAGACCGACTTCCTTCTGCAACCGCATTTCTCGGCGGTCTTCATCAGCGCGGCGCTGGCCTTGACGGCCAATGCCGCCATCTCCTCCGCTTGAAGCGGGTGCCTTAACCTACTCAACGGCAATGCAAAGTAGAGCTGACCCGGCTGGAGCTCCTCGTCTTCGCTGATGGCGGAGACGACGTCATCGAAGTCCATTTCATCGGAGTTGCAAATAAAACACGAAGGGTTCTTTTGAAGAACATAAGAGACCTTGACTGGGTACGTATACTCCTGCAACCTGCCGTCGTGGAGGATCAGCTTCGCCGTCGCTACGTGACTCGACTCGCACGAACTGCAAATCCCCATTTGAAGTCGAAGCCCAGAACAGCGAAGAAGGAAGACAAAGTTGAATTTTTATTTTAGAGATGACGCAGAGAGGAGTGGGGTGGTGTATATATAGACAAAAATGCCACGTAGGATTTGTCGTACTCTTATCAGAGCTCTGGTTCCCTCTTTTTCATGTATCCGTGGGCAGGGCTTGCCAGCCTGTAAATTGGGGCTGACAGGTTGTATTTTGGGTTTGTGTTTTCCATAAATGCCCTTCTTTTAAATGATAATTACTGTCAATGGGACTGGGTTTGTTTCACTCTTGGTTTAGCTTTGTATTTATTTATTTATTATATTATATTATTAAAATCGATCTAGGAAACAATCGGAATAAAATGAGATCGAATATTGATGGTATATATGGTCTAAAAAGCGACTTCCATATAAAAAAGAGCAATTCATATACAATTAAGGAAAAAGTTTATACATAGTTAAGAAAAACATCAACTAGCTAATGTCGAGTGGTGTCGAATCATATTGGTGACCATGATTGTGTGATTTGATTGTGGGATTTTGTTTGATGTTCGATCAGGACCATTAGATTTTAGGGTTGAAGGAAAATATGATGGTATTAGTTATGGGCATTGTGTTTTGTTTTTCACGTGAAATTAATGTAACTGTTATTTATTGGCAACAAAGTGTTGAAGTGCTTTTATAAAGGAGAAATAATGTTGTGTTTTGTGAATACTTACATGCTAAGCATGTCCATCTCTTTTAACCTATCAAAGGCCTCTGTTGTATGTTAGATAAGGATCCTATAGTTAGATTTAAAAAAATATATATTTTTTAGATTTTAAAATTTGAGTATTTTATTTAGTTAGAAGAATTTGACTTTGATAACAAATATACAAGTTTAACTCATAATGATACATATAACTCAATGTGCTTTGATTCCAATCGGTCACTCACATTAAGAATTATCCTACTATAAATGGTATAGAAATAAACCCGCTAACATCGTTAAAATCCATTAATGCAAACTTGCAATTCAAGGTCCTAGGATTCTCATTGGTCATTTAGAAACAAAAATGAAAAACAGAAAAAGGAAATGCAGGTGAGTAACAAGACTCCACAATAGACAAACGAACTGCTGGTTCAATGCAACGATTCATTCATTTCCACACACAACCGACGAAAAGAGACGACCTGGGAAATGTAAAAAGAGAGAAAAAGGGAGGGCAAAACAGGAACCAAAATGAGGGATCAAATGAGAGAAAACGTCGCGGGACAGCAGCGTCAATGGAGGTTCGGTGCAATGCAAGCGAAAAGACACGTGGAAATTGAAAAACAAAACAATGAGGCTGGGGTGTATGTGTGTGTGGGGTGTTGTTCTTGAAAATAGTAAAAACAGTCCAAAAACCAAAACAAAAACAAAACAATCTGACAAGTGATGGCGTAAGCTGATCTGCAGTCTGCTTTATCTGAGCTCTACTGCATTGCAGTTTGCGCTGCACCACGCACTACTCCTTGTATTTGGGTGAACATTTTTTCCATGCTCTAATTTCGATTGTCAATCCTTGCTTCGAGTACTTCATCGACCATCACTTGTCGTTCTTGTTATTTTATTATTTATGTTTCATTGTTTTCTTCTGTTCCATTCTTTTTACAATCTACTAGACAATGTTGTAATTTCTGTTCTTTTCACTTTTTTAACATGTGTGCCCAGATGGCTTATTTTACTTTTACCAAAAAATCACATTTGTCGTAAGTAACTCATGACTAACATTTACACATGAAGTTCAATATACATGTACTATTTGTAAGGTACATGGATGTCAATTGAATCTAGATACAATTCTGTACTTTGAATAGCTTAAAGTTCAATAAAGAAATTAATGAGTTGTTGCACATATCAAACAAGAAATCTAAAGAAAGATTTCTCTTAAATATTCTCTAAGTAACCTTTTTAATTAACAAACTTTCTCTCTTCACTATTTTTATTAGTGAGATTCCAATCTTATGATATAAGAAAGAGCCTGAGCAAGAAGCAGGAGAGAATGCATTGTATTGTCCTACTTTTAATTAATACTTGGCCAACATTACAAGTTTGTATATTAAGTTTGTCATGACACATTCATCATAATCAATCTTAATTTGTTTGCAAAGATTTGATCATATCATATCACTTTCTTTTTATTTTATTTTTTTAAATTTTGCTCCAATTTTTATTGGACTTTGGACTTCAGCTAGTTGGATTAATAATTGTTGAATGAGAGAAGGGATGTTCATGCCATGTGTCCCTCTTTTTCTCACTTTAACTATGAACCTTCATCATCAGTTCCTATAAACTCATGCAATCATTTTTTCTTTGAGAAGAAGGCCTATCACCATTGCTTTTTCAACTTTTTATTCTCTCCATTTGCATTAATTTATTCATTAAGATGCAAAGTTGTCTTGTCTCTATTATTTTGTTGAAACCAAATTTAACTTCTTTCACCGTTTTAGGCTCCCCTTTCCTGGAAAGTGAAACCCAAGTTGGGGCCTTATCCTCATGCACACCTCTCTTTTTCTCTGTTTTTTTCTTCTTGTTTTCTTCTGAGCTAAGCTTTACTAGCTTTATCTAGGCTAGGGCCATCCATTGTGTTGGTTTTGCCCACCTTTTTTTTGGTTGTTTCCTCTCTCAAATCATTTGTTACACAATAGGGACTCATGTATATGCATCCAGTGCATGCATTTAGTGCACTCAATTAATTCAAAAGAAGTGTCATGTCCCATATTAGGTAGAATAAGAATATTGTTAGATATTTTTTACAGTGATTTCTAATAATTTTCAAAAGGGTTTTGATGAATTTCAGATCTAGCTGACTTTAATTAGATCTGGACCAAGTCTTATTTTTAAACATATCAAAGTTCAACTCAGGTTGAATCTAGAAATATTTAATTCAATTCATATGATAAGAGAAGTGTGTGTCAGGTCTGATTCTTTGTTCAGTTGCTCAACCATTTTTTGATGGCAATGACTTGGTTCATGTCGATAATTTGTATACAATCTTGAAAAACATTTGAAGCGAGAGTTATGTGACATTCTATGTCAATACATGTCTGTCCTGGATTTATCAATTGGATTATGAAGCAAGCACAGTGGGCCCTGGTAAAGCAGACAGCAAGCTCCTGCACCAACCAACTAAAACACATACATTACATGCCCATATAATTATGTATTATTGTGGTCACAATAGTGGACTGTAGTGTTTAAGCACCACTAAAAACATATTAATCTTAAATTATATATTTTGACTATGCATACTTTTATCTCTCACATATCTTAAGAGACATTATTTTCTTTACATATAAAGGGTTCAATGAGAAAAGCTGGCCTGTCATTTCCATGAAGGTACCTCAACGTCAAATGGGTCCTTCAACATGACTTTCTTGGATTCATTAAATTAAACAACTATGATTATGTTAATGTACAGACACAAAAATACAATTATATGACTATGAGTAAATTTAAGTAATCTGAATACATCTAATATTTAAAAGGGAAAAATGGTTTCTTTGGAGTTAGGAGGGCTAGGGCACTGAAATTAATTATACTACTTACATTTATTTATGAAAAATTAATTGAAATCATTAAAGGTTTTATATGTTCATGAATCATGAATCAGTGCTTTAAACGATCCAAATTAGAAAATCGGTGTTTAAATTAATACTATGTAAAATCAAATAACGATTTCTGTTTTATGCTATAGAATCATGGTTAGATAATTAAAACAGTCGTCTCATATATTAATTGGTTGATCGTACCGTATCTTATCCGACTCTGGTAGTATCAGAGTGATGAGATCAGGAGATCGATCATATTAATTGATGGGTCCAATTGCCTGCACGTCCTTCTTAATTATGTGCAATTTTCATCGTCTCAAAATAAATATTTTTTTCTGCTAAAATATAATAATAATAATAATAAATAATTTTTTAAAGAATAGTGTTTGATTACTGGTTTCAAGTCAGAGCACTATAGGGAGCGATTAAGATGAGACTATAAAACACAGATCGAATTTCTGCTTTCAAAAATAAAAAAAAATTATCCACAAAGAGTGAAAAAATTATCCACATATTAGTAGATGAAAGTAGATTAAACATGTGACTATGGTACATGAGTGGGGTAGCTACACCACTATGCCTGTCCATTTCCGTTGAATATAATTATTATTATTTTTTAATTTTACTTGGGAGAAGATTTGAATTTGTAACTTAACTTAGTTTTGTTGAGAATTATAATTACCATAAAGATCAGCCTGTGAGCAGATCACAGAAAAGAGTATCATAACTAACATAATATTATACAATTATTATTATTATTTTTTGGGAAGTACAATTAATCTTTTGAAAACTATAATTAATGTTTCCAGAATTTTGGTTTTATTACTACAAATATTTTGTCTGATTCAGAAAATAGGCGTAGACTTTTTCGGCTGGTCCTGGAAAGTTTTGGAAAAATATATAATATCAAGAGGTGTTCATCATGTAATGGCCCAAGCCCACTAAACTTTCTTCACTTCGGCACGTACTAGTCCTCCATTGATCATCAACTAGATGTTGTCCATTTTCGATGCGCATGTCTCTCACCTCACTTAATTTTGCTTTATATCATACATATCCAAATATATTCTTCGTTAATGACCCAAAATGTATTTAGTTAAGGGAAAACAAAGTTTATATACAAAGTTCTAGACCTCTCACTAGTTAAAATGATGTGGAATGTGACGTGATATATATGCTTCAGGTAAGTTAAATAATAATTTTCAAAATTTTTGGATAAACTCTTGATGTGTTTCAAAATAAATAGAAACTTTATTAATCTAATCAAGAGAAATGATTTAATTTAGTTGACAAAAATAACTCGATTATACATTAAAATAGAAACAAGAAACATAAAACCTTGCCAAAAGTTTACATGCCACGAAACCTTTCCAAAAGAACACCAAGTAAGAAAAGTGTCATGTGTTGCATGAGTACTCATTGAAAAAGTTTTAAAAAAATGTAAACGTTAACCTAATACAGAAGTTAATTATATATCAAGCATATATATTTAATATTTTGTGTGTAATTCCACATGTAATGACTTTGTTTATCACAATAATTCAAACTCGTAATTATTCGAGCCATGACACTCTATGTGAACGCATTTCTGATTTAGATTATTAATCAATGGCATTGTGAAGCAAGCACAGTTGGCAAAGCAGACATGGAACACCCCCCACCAACCAACAAAAACGCATTACACTCACAATTATGTAATTTGGACTGTACTTAAGTACCCCTAAAAACATACTAATCTAAATTATTTTGACTAGATCTCTCTCAAATTTTAGAGACATTTTTTCCTTTCAGTATCTTTGAATTGTTCAAAGATTCAAAGGAAAAGCTGGCCTCTGTCATTTCCATGAAAGTTCCTCTTCTTCTGGAATACTAGCGGGTCCTCATATATGACATTTTTTTTTTTTTTTTTTTGCCTTTTTCATATATGAAACTCAGATTATGAATTATTTTAATGTGGATTTATATAAATCTAAGTTATCTTGATCACATCTAATATTTTTTAAAAAATATACACTACAAGAAATTAGCAATACCGCAACGTGCAAAATGTGTTGCTAAAACTTTTCGCAACGCACACCCTTATGTATCGGAAGACCATGTATCCAAAAAGTATACCGCTTTAGCAACGTTAATCTCACGTTGCTTTACACTATCAACAACATCACGTTGTGCGTTGCCATAGAAGTTATAACAACATGCACTGCACGTTGCAATACAAACTACAGCAACGCACAATAACTTATAGTCGTATATCTATAACAACTTTAATTGTATGTTGCTATAGAGGTATAACGCAACATATAAAATATGTTGTAGAACCCTTTTTATTATTATTATTTTTTTTTCCAGACTGAAATTAAATGATTGAGCTATTGTATATATTTTTGGAATGGCTTAATATGGTGCTGCATATATATATATAATATTGATTTTTCAATTTGCAAAGAAATTAATGTATTTATTAATTTCATAATCTGTCATCAACAATACATATAATTCCATAAAACTAGTTACATAACAAAAACTACACAAAATCCCATCATAGTATGTGATACACATACTTATATGCATATAATTGTAAGTATTCATATGTACATATATTACATAAACACAAAAACATGTGGTCATTTACCTTCTTCTACAACAACTTAATGTAATCCTTTAGTCATGCAACGGTTGTTCCCATAGCTTCATTGAGAGTTTCATACTCATCTGTCGGCCTACACACTTTTATATCTTCTTTTACAACATCAACTCAAACTTTCCAATAACTCCTTCCAAACGGTATGTGGTGCAATAGGGCCTTAGGATCCGTTGATGAAATTCTTCCTCCCGCAACAACTTGATCTTCTACATTATTTTCTGGATACCAATGTAGTGATTGACATCGTGCATTTTCAAGTTGTGCATTTCCTTTTGTTAGATGAGCACTCCCATGTTGTGATTACAGAAAAATAAAATGTCGTCACAGGTCAATACCTCATTCACCAACCGTTATTATATTTTATCATTTCTATTAACTTAGTTTCCTCAAAAATCAGTACATAAGTAAGTCATCACGCCTCAGTATCCCACCTAGTTCCCTCCCAAACTGGTCACACGCACTATAAGAAGATGAAGTGCTTAACTATATCGTATTTATTAGTGGCCATATTATATTCATACAAGACCAAAATGTGCGAGACAACTAGATATATAAAAATTGCCGGAACCATTTATTATTTCAACCTCCACTTTATTAACTAAACTAGCTAGTCTAGCATTGATAGTTTCTCTGCAAATGGGTCAGCTCCGTTGTTCACATCAATCTAAATACTTATAATTCTAATCAAAATTATCAAATACACAAAACCCCACTCATCCCAACAAATCAGATTTAACATATAATTATCTATTCAAAAAAAAAAAAAATATATATTATTATAAAATATAGAAAGTGCAGCATGTACTCACACCTTTTTCTTGCATCCATTTTTTCCATTTGAAATCCTCTTGTTGTTCCTGCAAATAAAAATTAAAAATTTACTAGAAAGAAACTACTAAGATTGTACTTTTGATCAACAAAAAGGAAGAAATAGAGGCAAATCCAGTGCCTCCCAGGTTTATTGATTGAAAACGAGTAATTGGAGACTCCAGTGAAGATTTTAGTAGTATCCTACAAGTCTGAATCATTGGTGGTTGACTTAGAATTCACTCTATTATTGACTAAAACGTCTTCTGGGGTTAAAGGGTTGTTGGAACCAGGGTCGAATGCCAAAAAATATACAATTGCCCACTGATGTGTTTTGTAAGGATCCACAGTATATCAGATAATTGTCTATAGGAGCAAACCCTATTGAGACACGCATTAAACAAAAAACAGAAGCAACCTATATCAAGAAATCAACAACACAGTACAAGCATGCCAATGAGGCCTCAAATCATGAATTATCATTTGTTCAATCACCTGTATAGCTTCCTGCGTCATTTTCGAATTCCTATAAAATACAACCAACCAGCTCAAAATGCAAGAATTCCCATCTGGGTCAACATGAACTTTCAACAAAGAACACAAAACAGAAGGCCTCGACAAAAAGTCTCAAAGAGCCATTTTGTCGAGCAGCTTCTGTGTAGACACAAAGTGTCAGGAAAACGTTGCACAACATAGCTTTAAAACCGACCAAGGAATCAACAAAATGGCAGATAATATCAAGAAATGAAAAGAACAAACAAAAGGGTGAGCACAAAAATCACCTGAGTATTGCTAAAGAAGAAGAATCCAAGCGAGAGAAACCATGAGCTCTATGAGGGAAGCAATGGCGGGTTGTCAAGGAAGCAATCGCCGAAGAATGCAGGACGATCAATCACCAAGACCAGCAATACAGCAGTAAAGGACGACCAGTAAGAACCACCAGCGAGGCGACCAATCGCTGAGACCAGCGAGAAAACGGCGATTGACGAGGACGATCGGCAATGAAAAGTGCAGGTCGTCGGACGACGAAGATCGGTAGCAAAAAGTGTAGGGGGTTGGACGACGACGATCGACAGCCACGAATGCAGGGCTCGGCGACGAAGAGAACAGGGGCTGAGTGTCGGCGCTGATGGGTGTGAAGTGTGGGTGAAGAGGTGAAGTGAATATGATAGTAATAGGGTTTTTCTGTTTCCTATTTATATTCTTCCTTTTTTTTAATTAAAAAATAATTAAAAATATTATATTTGACAACAAGGTTAAATAATATGTTGCCGTTCATGTTGCAATAGCAACATTGTCCATCAAAGAGGTTGCTGTATGTGTCCTGTTATTCGCAACATAAATTGCAAGTTGCCGTATCTGTCTTCTGCAACACGCATGTTTTTGCGTGTTGCGTTAGATGATTATGGCAACATGAAGGCTAGGTACGTTGTTATTTAAACGTTGCTGTATTGCCAATTTCTTGTAGTGATAAAAATTATTCTTCTAATGCGTACGTGCTATAAAAATCAGACAATGTCATCACATTTATGTTGACAACAAATTAATGAATGGTGCTATTAATTCAAACCATAAAGGTATTAATATTTGTGTTCATGAATCAGTTGGTTAGACGACATCCAAATAGAAAATCGGTGCATTAATTTAATTAAATTATATATACATAATTTAATTAAATTATATATACACAAGCACACTATACTTTTGTTTCATGCAATAGCTTCATGCTTAAATAATACTTTTCTCATGTCATATATAGATTCCATGACACCATATCTAACCAACTTTTGGTTTGAGTGGTGCCAAAATTTTAATTAGAAAACAGTTCAAAGATTTGAAGAGATCATCACATCTATTCATAGGTCAAATTATCTTCATAACCTTCCTAATTATAAGCAGTTAGTTTGATAGATCTTTTAGAAAATTGTGTCTTCATTTTCCACGATGGAAATAAACATTATCTAAAAGACAAAAAAAAAAAAAAAAAAAAGTAATGGTATCGTATAGAAATATATAAATCTATTGAATCAGACAACATTAATTTTATATAATACCACCTTTTAATATGGTTAACGGTGGAGAGTCCTCAATTTTTGAGTTACCTTAATTTATATAAGGCTCTTATCCCTGTAGTGAAAACTAATCGGATATAACTGAGTGTGGAAATTATGTTTTTAGTTTAAAATTTTTTGTTATAATCCAAATTTACTTACATCAACGGAGACCTTATAGGTATCCTTGTTCTATTTCTTTTCCGGTAAGAATTCGGAAGAGCTTTAAATATTTCTTTGGTGTCGTGAAGTGTTATTTTGGTTTTCTTATTGTTGGAAGATAAGGCCCATCAGCCACTGCAATTGTATCTTCTTGTAATTTCAGTTGCCTTTTTACCTAAAAAAAATTATGATATTAATAATTATTTTTTGCAAACAAAAACATAAAAACCATTTACGAGTCTCAAATAATTTAGGAAATAGGGAAGAACAATAGAAGGAATTAAAATAAATAAATAAAAGCGGCTGAGTCAAAGGATTTGAGTTTAAGGGATTCATTTTTTATATAAAAGAACAAAAAAAAAGTGTAGAATTCCAGCAATTTATCTATATATATAAAAGTATATATATATATATACTTTTATATATGAGTATACATATACTTTTATGTATATACATATATAAAAGTTTGAAATAGAGAACACGAAAAGGGAGAGTACAATTTAAACCTACAATTTTAATGGTAAAATTGCGATGGACATATTGTTAGATAAAACTCAAAATAAATTATCATGATTGTGTAGTTAATGAAGAAAACAGCCAAAAATAATAATAATAAATAAATAAATAACAGTTTTATAATATCAAATTTTGAAGGCTCTTTATTTTATTTTTTAAAAGCTAACACTAAATATGATAACGTCTGTTAAAACTATCCAAATAAATAATTACTTGTACAACTTGCATATATCAGGGGACAACTACTCCTAAAAGGAAAAACTATTCATGCAAAATTAATAAAATACATTTGGACTTAAATCCTACCACTAAGCTAAATGGAAAGGTGTACAATATTATACTCAAAAAGTTGAACTTCAAACATTTATGACAATGCACAATTGTCTTTCAAATACTTATAAAGGAAAAAAGAAAAATAAAAGACTGGTAAAGTAATGCAACAAAAAATAATAATTACAATATTAAACAGAAAATCTTACTTTGCATTCAATCTTATTGTGCTCGATCTTCATCTACATCTTTGACACTGGTTTTCCCTACTTCGCTTTTGATTAGTCCGGCTTGTTTTATTTTGACAGAAGATTTCCCCATTTTGCTTTTGATTACTCTGGTCCGTCCTTAGTTTTTCATTGACGTAAACAATATATTTAGAATTTATCGAGCATGGTTGGTTACTGCACATATCAATCAATTGGCCTATCGCCTTCATCTAAATCTTGGTTGGTTTGTTGCTCTATGAGCCTGTTAAAAACACCAAAGAGAAAAAAAAAATTCAAGAACGTTAATGCTACAAAGCCAATGAAAATCCAAATAAGAATAACAATAATAATACAACCACACCCAAAATTAGGCAAAAGGCTAGTCCTAAGCACTCTAAACAAAAAAACTCTGTTGGTTTCAGTACAATCACATGACTTATAAAAATTAGCTTTCATTAAAGTCAGTAATTACGGTTGACAAATTTTTTTCTTTCATGGAAAAACGTCGACAAATTTTCTTTTTTTCCATGGAAAAAGTTATTGTATACTCTTTGATTGCTGGAAGAAATTCTTTTTCTTTGGTTATGATTTTTAATCTCAAATTGTTTACTTGTCAGTTATATAGGGATTTGAATTAGTGGTGTTTATGTGAAGTTTTTCTTAATTTGTCAACCTATTTCTTTTGGGTGTAAAAGTTCCTTTTTACTTTATAAATTTCTTTTTTCTTTTTCGGTTTGTTGTTTTATTAGGAATTTTTTTCATGTAATTTTTAATCTTACATCATATTTTTAGTTTCCTTTACAAAATTTCCAAGTTCTCGCAATCTCTATGTACAAAACGATAAGAGTTTGGTCACAGCTGTAATTCTCCATTTTTCTGGGGCCAAGACAAGAACAATTTTGCAGTGAACTGAAATCAATACATCTAGCATTGTTTTCGAGTATAATTTTTTAATATATAAGTTGTATTTTCATATGTTGTTTTCAATATATGAGATCCTTAATATTCTTATATATATATATATATATATTTCAAACTATTTAGTATCACTTGTACTTTTTTTTTTTCGTTTATAATGTTGTGGGAAAATTGTTGTTGATGGGGAAAAAAATAAAACTATCTGTTTCGTTGAGAAAGACCATTAACCAATACCAGAAAATATTACAAGCATAAATCTATGCAATTAAAAGCAGTCAAACGTGGGCAGAATACCTCCAGTACAATTACGGTTTCTGTATAGCTTTTTTAATATAATATCACAATTTCCTATTTCGTGTGGGTTTGAAATTTCTGTTTGTATGATTAAAAGATAATCAAGAGATGATACAGAATTTATTTTTAAATTTGTTCTCATAACTCATAAGACAAATCTATCAAGTAAGATGGCAAAAGTTTTTAATAAACTAAGAATAAAGAATTAAAAAGATTGATATGGAAAAAGTGAGTCAAGTGACTCTTTTTTTTTTTTTTCCCCTCTTTCTAGTACATACAGAAGAATTGACATCTGAGTTATAATAGTTCTATATTTCCTCTACATCAAAAGATGAATACCCTACTGATCTTAAATGATCTGTTAATTGATCACGCATGTTATATGTCCTGCTTGAAATTTCATGTCCCTTTTCGTCAACCACAAATTCACAAACAGTACCCTCGATTTCAATGAAGCTAATTGCCCTACATTTTATGATACCAGAATCAATCATTAATTTTCGAATGTTCCTCACTTCTTGCTGTCTTTCCAACTCGCAAAACAAGTTTGCCAGGAGTACATACAGCCCCGAGCTATTTGGTTCTAGTTCCAGAAGTTGCTTCAGAATCAGTTTTCCAATCTCCACATTGGCATGAATCCTACAAGCACCAAGCAAAGCACCCCAAACCACAACGTCAGGCTTCATCGGCATACATCCAATCAGCCTAACTGCTTCTCGTAAGAGCCCCCAACGCCCAAGTAAATCAACCATGCAAGCATAATGCTCGATTTCATGTGAAACCCCAAAAAACGATTTCATTCTTTCAAAGTAATAACGCCCCTCATCTACAAGACCTCTGTGACTACAAGCAGAAAGCAATCCAATGAAAGTGAACTCATCAGGCCAGATCCTATAGTCCTGCATCTCTTCAAACAGCTTAACCGCTTTTAAACCACACCCATGCATTAAAAGCGCCCCAATAACCACATTCCAAGACACTAGATTCTTCCTTTCAGGCATCTCATTAAAGATATCCACAGCAATTGCTAAAGAACCACATTTTGCATGCATGTCAATCAAGGTATTACAAACAGTAGGTATAATATCTTTACCACAAATGTAATCCTGAACTTCCTTTTCACCAACCTGGCTACAGGCTGAGAGAACACACACAAGCGAGGCCTCATCAGGCACCACTCTAGTTTCACACATCTTGTGAAACAGATCAAAAGTTTCTTTGCAACGACGTTCTTTAACCTAACACGAAATCATCGAATTCCAAGAAACCACATTCTTCACTGGCATCCGGTCAAAAACCTGCCTAGCACATTCAACAAGCCCATGTTTAGCATGCGCACTAACCATAGAAATCCAAGAAACCACATTTTTATCAGGAATTCGCTCAAACACTCTTTGCACGGAACCCAGCGCGGAACCCAGATCCCCACACTTGGCATAGAGCATTTCTCACAATTAAATCAATCCATACCCCTCTAAGCTTCCATATAAAGATGCACAGACCTCCCCAAATTTAACTCACGACTTTGCCAGCAAACTAACGAAGCTAAATGCAGCAAACTCCAAACCCAATTCTTTCATCTCCTTAAACAACAAAAACGCTTCTGTACAACAACTCATCTTAGAATAGCCACCAATCATTGAATTCCACGAAACCAAAGTCCTTCAGGAATTTCATCAAACATTTCCCGTGCATCAAAAACCAACCCACAAACAACATAGACATTGATAAGCGCGTTTTGCACGCAAACCTGAGAACCGATTCCCAGTTTAACAGCGTGACAATGAACAAGTAAAGCAAGCCGATATGATGATCGACAAGCACAAGCTTTGAGAACAAACGGATGAGTGAACTCATTTGGAGAGAGACCCGAGTGGATCATTTCACGGTACAATAAAACGGCCTATAATTTCATGGGTTGTCACTATTGGAGTAACCCCTTATCAAGCTATTGTACATGGATTTATTGGGTTGTTTTATTTGGTCGAAAACAAGGTGCGCGTATTGGAGATCGCGGCGTCGCTGAGGCCTAGTAGCTTTCCAAGTGTGAGGTTTGTGATTGGTGAGGTTTTGTAGTATGATCTGGGCATGCACTTGTTTGATTTGCTGCATAGACCTGCATTTCTCTAACTGGAGATGGAGGGCTTCGTCAGATGGGGATTTGGATTTGTGAAGATATGGGAAACAAGAGCGTGTGTGTTTTAGGCGAGAACCAACGGTCGAATTTTTGAGAGGTAAAAACATGTGACTGGTTTTGAATTTTGGTTTGAGACTCGAGAGAATTCCTACACCGTTTTGTTTAAATGCCAAATTTGGCCACATAGACAGCCTACATATTAATATTTTTTACAGAAAATTTACATATTATATTAATCGTTTGATCGGTCAGGTTGTATAACTTTGTACTCCTGCTCATTTAATGCTGCATTAATACGTTTCAAGGAAGTCCTCATTCTTTAGTGATATTTTTAAAACTAATGTCTTTCGCCTACGTAAACATCGGTTGTTCTCATTCTCATTCTAATTTAAGATTTTATTTTTGGATTGTTTATATTTTTCGTTATATAAATTTAAGCTTTGGACTCATTAAGAGCTATTTTAATTTTTCTATGTCATGCTAGTCAAAAATTAAATGTAACAAATTGAACTGAAAAAGAGCATTTAACTTATTTCTTAAAAAAATATATATATAGTATTTAACTAGAAAAACATATCAAGTTAAAATTACATGTACTAAAATCTCTGCCACGGCCAACCCTAAAAGCACATATATGTGAATAAATGAAAATTCAGTGTGATTGGATAGATTAAAAATTTGAGTTGAGTTAATTTATATAAGATGCTTATCCCTCTAGTTAAAACTAATCGGATGAATGTGGAAATTATGGTTTTAGTTTAAACATTTTTGTTGATGTAGTATAATCCAAATTTACTTGCATCAATGGAGACCTTAATCCAAATTTACTTGCATCAATGGAGACCTTACAGGCATCCCTTTTCTATTTCTTCTCCCGTAAGAATTTAGAAGAGCTTACGCATATAAAAAAAGTCAAGAACGTTAATGCTACACGATCAATAAAAATCCAAAATCAAAATAACAATAATAATATAACAAAACCCCCCCACAAAAGTGAACTTACGCGTATAATTTGATAATCATCGTATTTGTTGTTATTATCACAAATTGGGCAAAAGGCTAGTCCCAAACACTCCAAGAAAAAAAAAAAAAAAAATCTTTTGGTTTTAGTACACTTACATGACTCATAAAATTTAACTTTCATGAAAGTCAATAACCATGATTGACAAATATTTTCTTCTTCCATGGAAAAACATTCTTGTATACTCTTTGATTGCTAGAAGAAATTTTTTTTCTTTAATTATGGTTTTTGATCTCAAGTTGTTTACTTGTTAGTTATATAGGGATTTGAATTAGTGGTGTTTATGTGAAGTTTTCTCTTCCTTGACTAGATTTCTTATTTCCTACAGGTGTAAGAGTTACTTTTTACATCTTGTTTTTAAATTTCATTTTTCTTTTTACAGCTTCGTTGGATAGTTTTCAGCCTTGTGTTCTGTTCCCTTATCACAACAAAATTTCCATTGTTCCCTACAAATCAGCTAAAGGTATCTTATTCTTATGTGGACATGCCAAACATCACCAAGCAGGACATCAATTTGCCTGTACAATCATAATAAACTAAGTGCAACCTTTCTATTATAAGTCTCTCCTCTGATGATTCCTGTGAAAATGGTGCGAATTGGAAGCAACTTTGCATCATTAGGACAACAAAATTGAGTGCTATATAACACTAACAACTATGACAAACATAACCAATCTTTTCATGAAAATACTGAACCTTATCAAGCTAGACTTTCACATAAATTTAAAAATCAGTGATCAAATTGGCTCAACCTCTCCAACTGAAAAAAAGCAGCATCGGTGACAAATTAACAAGGAGAAGTTCAAGCACTTCACAGTTTCCTAAAAACATGACAAATGGGCATATATGGAAAATGATTGCACTGGTGTTTCATTCAAATATTAGTTGTAATCTTAAAAGGTATACAACACTGTGTCTAACTGGCTCTATACAGTTCCAGAGGCATCAAGAGCTGACTATAATTAAGAACTCTATAAATGGTGACCAAAACTAAATTACAAAAAAGGAAGTATCACAAAGAAGGAAGGAGCCAGAGATTGAAGAGAGATGATGCAAAAGATAGAAACCAAGACAAGAAAGCGGTGACGGCGGACATTTGATGTCTTCTACACAACTTAAGAGGGCAGTATGGCTGTCCAATATCAAGCAACATATCAGTAACACTGGCTGTGGAGCAGGCTGCAGCCAGTGAAAGAAATGACAGAACCTGTAAAATTTTATCAAAAACACATTGGTTCCATCAAAAAACTGGCCGTGAACAAAATCAATGATAAGGTTGATGAAATCATCAAAAAGCTAACAAACATACCCAATCTCCAATAATAACCAGCAACATTACTTTTGGTTGTCGAGGTACATATTTTAGAAAGATAGAATAAGCATCCACCAAAGCCAATGCAGTGCTCCATGGTATCACCAAACCCATCACTAGCACCAAGTAGCTGCAAAAATTATATGATCAATCCCATAAACCTGCAATAATTTTCTTCTATTTTATTAAAACCTGACACTAATGTGTTCAATCTGGACCTATCAAAATCAATTAACTGTATAACCCAGATATTCTCTCTCATAATCGCAAAATAACTAATTCTATAATACATTTGGTGTACAACTTCGAAATGGGAATTTGTTCTTGATTGAAATATCATAACATTAAATAAATAAATAAATAAATAAATAAAAATAATGAAATTCAGATCAATAAAATATAGAACAAAAAAGGGATGATACCAGAAAGAAGTATAACCAAAGAACTCAACACGGAAAGATATGAAGAGAAGAGAAGCGGAGGCGAAAACAGTCTGACCCAAACGCAAAGCCAAACTGGCGCTGGTGCCCATAGCTCCTGGGAGTGGCACCTCTTCCATTATTCTTCTAGTACTACATGGACAACCGATTCATTCAACATCATTAGTCTCTTCATGATATCCAGACATCATCATGTAATCGTCATCAAATAGATAACTTAAGAGAGACATGTTTGTTTCAACAAATGAAAAAACAAACAAACAAGAAACGAGAGAGAAAGAGAGAGCACCTTGAACCTACAAAAACGGGTGAGGGACGACATGGACCAGGACCTGTTTTCTGGTTATTCGTTTTTCTCTATCTGTTTGGACTTTCTTCGTGTCCGGCAATCTGTTCGGTCTACGCGGTGATTTTTAACACACAAATTAAGTTTTGACTAATCATTACATATATACTAACACAATATTCCATCATTCAAACTTTATATTATATTTTGGCTCCCAATTTATTCACATTTATAGTTCTTTATCAGCATTTTCCTGCCATGGACAAAATGTAGCCGTATACGTTAGTTTAAGATGTCTAATACTCTATGTTTTTAAAAAGATGTTAGGTTGTCAATTTCAAGAGATTTACTTCTTACGTAATATAAATATTATTTGATAGATAATTAAACTGAAAAATTATTCTCTAATATTTTTATATATTTTCATTTAATATTTCAATATATTTCCATTTAATACTCTCATATTTTTCATTAAATGCTTTCATTTTTTTTTTTACTTTTAATTAGATTTAAAAATTTAATTTTAAATAATTATTGATTTATCGATATGACTGTCTAACATATCATCTGAAAATAGAACATGATACTATTTCACGACTGATGTGATATGATAGACTAAGTAAAAAAATAAGAGAAAAAGAAAAGACCAATAAGAAAAGTAAAAGAAAATAAAATGACATCATTTTATTGGTCTATTACATCACATCAGTTATAGAACAGTCCAATGAAAAACTTATTTTTGCAAATAAATAGTTATATTGATAATTTTTATATTTTTTTAGTTACTTCAGCTTGACATTGATAAGTGATAATTACATTGAAGATATTTATTTTAACTCAATATTTATTCATTCTATATAAAATATAATTTTTTCACAATCTAAAAGAGCACCGATGATGCTCTAAAAATAATTGGTTTTTAGTATAGTGAAAATGATATAATGTGACATCTTTTAATTGGTAACTCTATCAATATATTCATAGTTTGAGTTTTAATGTCATTGAAATATATATATATATATATAAACAAAAATACCTTTAATGATAAGTCTTCTCTTCCATTGTTACTTCTAAAAATTAAGAGAAGACTACATACATTAAATTGGGATAGGGGAGGATCGAACTTATCGTCTAATGGACAAGTGGGATACAACTCTCCACTAAACCACCCACTTCCCTCCTACTCCCCTAAATTTTAATCTATACTTCAACAAACAGAATAATATCAATAATTTTTAGTTACCATATCCTGTCTTTCACTGGTTATTTGACTTTTTCTTTCTCACGTTATTTTTTATCAATATTTTTACTAAGAATGAAATTTAATCTCAAAATATCTTTCACTGCAGAACTTATTTGTGATCTGAACTAATTCATTAACAGTGAATAAAGTGTCTCCTCATAAGAAAAGACTAGGAAAGTCACATCATGCATCATCTGTCAATCTTTTCTTCTATTATTATTATTTTTCTATTGGAAAAATTGTCCATTATTATTAGCTGCCGACATTATATACGTCAACCAGAGTAGGCTACATTTGATGAATAGGGTAGATTTTGGCCATCTGTACCCCCATGAACCAAAGAATGGTCTTCTTTATACTAAAGTTAAAAAAACTCCGTTTTAATGCCAACAAAGGTTTTAAAAAATTAAATTCTTTACATTAAAGTTATAATCAGTTATGGTAGTGCATTAACAACTATCATTGGCGTATTAAAAAAATAAAAAACAAAAAAGGGTCCCATTCAGGATTCTCTAAGGATGCCCAGCCCATGTTTGGCGAATATTGACAAGTTGGAATCAATTGAAAGTCCGACCTGAATCTGTGTATGAGGCCAGAAGCCTGAAGTTGCATGCCAATATTTCGTAATAATTTTCAGGCAGAGAGTCGTTTCAATGTATCAAAAGATTCATGATCGGACGTGAGAGATAAGAAGAGAGATTTTGCCAGCGGTGGCAATAAAGAAATGGCTTCCTAGTTCTATACAAATAAAATAATATGAATCCAGAATTTAAATTAAACATGTATATATTAACGCACAGATAACGTGTATATATATATTTTTTGAAACCCAAGTAAGGTAATGCTTAATGCACAGTTCATGCTCAATGTAAATAAAATGTTTTTATTATTTTTTTTTCTAAAAACTTTTTTTAAAACCCTCTTTCGAATAAATAAATAAAAACCCAAGCAAGGTAAGGCTCAATGTTACACTAGACGTGGCACGGATCGGATCGGGTCATCGACCTGAACCGACTTTATTGGGTTTTTCCAAGGGAAAACCGATTTGGACCGACTAATTTCGGGTCGGTTCGGTCCCATCAGTATACGTCGGTTTCTCAGCCGTTCATCAGTCACCACCCAATCCAAACGAAAATCAACAACACCCAATGGCACCCATTACCAGTTCACAACCAAAATTTTCAGTTCATCACCAAATCAAATAATTACAAACAAGTGACGCGAAAAACAAATAAAAATATACACATAAATTAACCAAACCAGTTATGGGGAACACGAAGAAACCCACCACCACTACAAACTAGCGATGGGAGGTGTGAACAGCAGAGATGAAGGTTTTGCAGGGTGGCGAGGTTGACGGGGGAGGTTGTTGGGGTTGGATGACAGATGGAAGGGCGACGGCGATGAAGGACGAACAGCGATTAAGAAGAAAGGTTAAAGTTGACAGACTGGTGTTTGAGTTCGGTTCGGATTGGTCCCGCTTTTTATACCCACCCCTAGTAAGGGATATAAGCTTCACCAGGCAATATATATTATTGAGTTTTGTTTATTTATTTTTGTAAACCGACACAAAACAAATTAAAATTGTGAAACACAATTACTTCTATGACAAAGAAGAAAACTACCTACATGAGTTTTAAAATACAATGGATGGAAAGTGAGTCTCAATACCATAAATAGAGAGATATCCAACCACTTATCACTTTCCATCAATTGTATCTTAAAACTTGGTTTGCCAAAGTAAAAATAAGGGACCAATGTATCATCATCATCGTATATATTTTTTCTTTGGCAAACCTAGATGGTGAAACAGATCATAATTATTTGGAGTAAATATGGAAGTAGATAATATGAACACAAAAGTAATACACACCCACAAGCTCTGGAACTGATTGTAAATGAATTCTATAACACAAGCAAAATTACGAGGTATTCTTGAATTTACAACCAAAATTGTAAATAAATATATCAAATATCAAGATAGAATACAAGTGACAAGGAGAAACAAACAAGATGTCAAATTATATCATAAATTCAACTTGCAGGAAACCAACTGCTGTATATACATTGGTTCCAGTATGGTGAGGTTCTCAATAATTGCAGTTTGTACATAAAACCCGTGATTTGAACTATTGATCCAAAAAGACAAGTCATATTTTAATGTTGAGATAGAAAATTTATTTGAGAATTTTGAACAAGGTCCTGAATTTAGATCTCCATTAAGTTAGAGGCATAAGGAAAACTTCAGTGCCTCACGACTTATTGATTTTAAATGATTAAAGTACGTATGTCAGGCACATTGAAACTTTTCTCAGAAGCAATATAGTTTCCTGGGAAGGTCCAGAAGGTATCAACTTCTGCTAAAAACTGAAAACATTATTTATAGCAAGTGATGACAATATACAAGCAAGATAATATACTCGGTGCTTCTTCTCAATTGGGTCACAGAAAAGTTTAGCATTCAACAAACTTCAAAATCTGAACAGGAATAAGTACTTTCATACAACAAAAGAGGGCTCTATGAATCAAGCTGAGCATACCAGATGCCCTGGATCTTCACATCTTTGGCAACTTTTGCTCCCAAATCAGTATCGGATGGCTGAAAGCTTTCGAAGACTCCAATGACCTCGCCGGTTTCAGGCTTGCTCTTGGTGACACTGAGAGTGATCTTTCCTGTTGAAGAAGAGGCATTCTTGATGTTCTCTTTCGCAAGTTCTTCTTCGTCTCCTCTTCCTCCGGCAGGCAATGCAACAGCATTGTCATAGCCAGTTGAGCCACCCCTTCCCTTTGGGTCCAAGAAAGATGTTCCACGGTAGGATGGTACAAGGAACTGTCCTCCGAAACTCTCTGGCTTGCCTGATGCCACCAGCTGCTTGATGGTGAAAAGGAAGGGCACGCGCTCACCACCAGGCAGTTGAACTGTCACGGCAGCATAGTCAATTCCATCTTTCTCTTCGAATTTAACAGTGCCATCAGAAGACACTTCGAAAGGTCCCTCAATCTCGTCAAGGGTGTACGTAAGACGCGTCATGAGCTTGGTGTTCTGGAACTCTGGTGGGGAATTCTTGTTCACACCTTCAGCCTTGACAGTGAATGAAGTGGGTTCTAAGCAGAACTTCTTTGCCTGGTATTTGCCTGGCTTGAAGGCAAATGAGTCAACTCCACCCTCAATTGTCGGACACTGGTTAGCAGTTCCAGTTCCCTTTACTTCCATGTATGTTTTGCTCTGGATTTCGTCATAGGTTAGTCTCTTCGGTACACCTTCAGCACCCGCTCCCTGTAAAAATAATCAATCAATCAAACCAACTCAGATCACAATCTTGATTTGTCTCCATTATGCCTCAATCTTACAATAAATCTGTCATATTTGATTAAAATTACAACCAATGAAACAAATAAACACACAAACATATTCACTACAGACCTAATATCAATGAGAGACCAATTTTGACTCTTAGCAACATTACAGGTAGAGTGATTTCTCATTGTTCAAAGACACCTTGATCAAGACTAATACACAAACTACATTTAAAGAACTTATTTTTCCATCTTTCGCCATACAAAAGATCAAAAGATTATATGCAACTTCGAGCAACAGCGAACACAATATACTAAATTCCCTTCACTATTTTCGGTCTCTCTCATGCATAGAAATCAAATTTTAACCAATACCATATCTCTACACTTGCAAAACATCAAGGTAACATGATGATATATTAAGAATTCCCATGCAAAACCATATCTCTGATCATGTTCATAGAAAATTCAGCTATCTAATACAACATGAAACCAAAAAAAAAAATGAAGGGCAAGAGTAAACAGACCGAAACGACAAGAGCAGAAGTGGCAAGAGCAAAGCCAGCAATCTTGGTAGCATCAGCGCATTTTTGAGCCAAGTCCTTGAAGTCAGATTGCAAGGAGCAAGTGATCCTGCCACCAGCTGAGTCCGCACCAAAGGCCTTGGAAACACTCTGGAAAGACCTCAACTGGACAGTGGAGCGAGCAGGGGACACACCCACCTTCGTGGGTTGCATAAGAGTAGCTGCTGCTTGTAGTGAGGCTGCCATCTTTTAATTAGCTCCTCTCAGTCCCAGTGACACGATTTCACTAATGTTTTACAAAAGAGAGCTTGTTTTTTGTACGTGGAGGGAGGACAGGTGCATTTTGGTGGCTTTGGGGTCAGATAAGAGATAGGATAAGGCCTCTTCTCATTGGATGGTTCAAATTAATGTCACTGGTTTACTGGGTTGCCACGTGGCAAATCTTTCATTTGGGATAAAGTTACTTTGTCAATCAGTGGATGATGTGGGGAACCTTGATCATGTTCAAGTCCTGGTTAGGGTCCTTCATTTCTTACCAGAGATGTGACTAATATCTTGTGGTTCACAATTTCCATGAAGGGAAGTTACGTTTTGTTAGAGTTTATGTGAATATGGTGTGATTTTATTGCAGGCTCATACATTTATATTTTAGCTTATATTTATGGGGATACGAGTATGAAATGTCACAGTCTCTTAAAGGATTATTTAGTTGGATCTTTTACAGATGAATGATAAACAAAAAATTTAATTGCATTTTTAATCAATCTTAAAGATGAACCATCTTCTGTACATGTCGAGTGGCCTAAATATGAAGTTACATATAACAATTCAAATGGAGCAGAACTCACCACAGAGAAAAATCATCTTTCTATATAATATATGTCTTAAGATATATAATTTCTCTTAAATCTTAAGTGTTTTGAGAAGATTACACTAACACATTTTTATTCTCAATTTCAATTAGAACTTCTCTATAGTGGATTTCTGGTGGTAAAATCAATGATTCAACAATCAGAAAAATTTTTGCTCAAAATAATTGTATTCACATACTCAATTAGAAGTACTGAAAACTCATTACTACTATCCAGTAATTCAAAGAGGGTTCGTGTAATCCTCAACAAGTAACGGAAAAACAAAAAAAACAAAAACAAAGTAAAATAAAAATCACATTAGGTTGGGTAAAAGTAACTTGACCCAACAGATCAGTCGAGGAACATTTAAAAGTACTTAAATCTAAAGGCATAAAGAATGGCCCATGCAGGTCTCGAACCTGCGACCTTCGCGTTATTAGCACGACGCTCTAACCAGCTGAGCTAATAGGCCAGCCTGACGATTGGTCTCCTACTTTCTTATTTAATGATGTGAAGCTATTTCATTAGTTAGTCGTCAAGACATTCCAATCCGTCCAATTTCGTTTTTATATTTTATTTTCAGATTTGGCTACCGTTCCAATTCCAGAAACATATGGAAGTTAACGGGATCATATTTTCTAGTTGATGTCCTAACTCAACGTATGATTCTTAGTTTAGTTATTGTGACAAAGTGATGCAGAGATGTAACAAAGTGGTGCAGAGATGAGAGATTCTCTTTATCGCAAATTCACGTTATGGATTGCTACATCAAAAGTTAAAACCATTTAATTCAATCAGGCAAACAGACTAGAACAGGGTCACATTAATGCTCACGTCCCAGAGAGGAGAAATATAATGGCAGCTCAAAAGTGCTTGAAACACAATCACTGGAAATTGTAAATTGTAACCTCCCTCATTGCACTATTGAGAGTATTAACCTTTCTCATCATCGCTGCACGACATCCTCTCTCCCACTACTAGTACAACTATAAACAACTTATCAAATCAATCTCTTTTCTCTTATAATAAAGATTTTGGCCAACTAAACAAGTAAAATCAGATTAAAAAATTGATGTTCTCTCTATATATATATAAAAAAAAACTCATTATAGCAGGCATTCAGAATGAGTAGGAGGTAATGTGATCAGCACATAAAAATCAGACGATAATATTACAATCATCATAATGCCCACAACAACTTATATGAGAGAAGAAAAAAAAAACATATTTTTACTTTCTATTGTTTGAAAACGGAAAATATATAACAAATCGAAGGAAATATACAATGATTGAAAAAAAAAAAAAAAAAAAGTTCCTCTCAGACAAATGCCTCGATTTGTCGTCACGATTGAAAGAATGGAAAATATCGGACTCGTCATCATTTTTGTTCATCACTGAGAAACAACCCTTAATTCACCATCATTAAACCCATAAATTAAAAAGCAAAATAAAATAAAATGAAATAAATCTTTTAAGCGAAAACATTGAAAGGGAAAAAATAAAGAAATAAAAAAAAAAAGAATGAATCGAATATAAAACACAAGGAGAAACCTGAGAAGAGCGTGCAACTATGCAAGAAATGGATCAAGTGGCGCTGAACATGGAGAAGATGTTGGCCTTTTATAACGAAACATTGTTGCGTTAGGGTTAGGGTTTTCTCTTCGTCTTTTACCCCCAACTACTTCTTTTATTTACCAAAGTACCATCGTTTCATTTTGAAGCTACGTGGGTTGACGACTACATTTTGAAAATTAAAATCTACTTATTATTATTATTTTATTCTTTCGAATATATATTACTAACTTTTGAGATCACATTACATTTATTGTGCGTTTACTCCACATGAAGAAATCGAAATAAAAATCAAAATGATTTAAACTCAGAATAAAATGCTTACTTCAACTGCAAAATAGAAATCGGAATCAACAATATTCTCATTGAGTTGTTTATTTTACTTTAAAATCAGAATTGATTAATTATAAATTACAAAAATAACTTTAATTAAATGAATTGATTATAATATTATGCAGTTTTTTATTATAATATGTAGTTTTTTTTAATATCAAATAAAAAACTATATATTACAATTTAAAAAATATATATATTATTTTAATAGTCCCTTATGATAATTAAAAAATTGATGATAAAAAATAAATTGTGTACAATTTTTTATTACAATATGTATTTTTTAAAAAAAAAATATCAAATAAAAAACTGTATATTACAATTAAAAATAAAAAACTACAAATTATTTTAATAGTTCACTATAATAATTAAAAAATTGATGATGAAAAATAAATTATGTATAGTTTTTTTATTATAATATGCAGTTTTTTTATTTAATATCAAATAAAATTGGTTTTTCTTTATTTTTTAAAGAATGGTATAAAAGACTTTTCATTTTCGTAAAGAGAATGGAAATGAGATTCCCAAGTAAATTGGGGGGAATGAGATTCTCATTCTACAACCCCAAATTGATGCGAGACCCATATTTTCATTCTCATTACGGAATAAATTTTAAACAAGTAAATACTATCAATCAATCTCATTCCTCATTTTTATTTCCTGACCATAAAGTAAATACACCTTGATTATAGAGAACAGTCCAAAATTCAACAGCTAACTTTAATTTTACTCTCGAATAATCGGAAGAAAATGACTCATATTAATAGAAAAACTGCCCTTACAACCCTCGGGACTAAAACGAAATTTTATCCTTCAAATATAAAAGTTTGACTACAATTATCCAGGTTGGCATGGATGATATTCTAAACGTTTTGCACATATGTGCACAAAGTGCATTTACCTTACAACTAAGGCAAATGAAAGAATATTTTTGTACTACTAAATCTCATTGAATTGAGTAAAAAAAAAAATCAAATTGAACAATATAAAACAATATTTTGTTACTCAATTATTTCTTTTTTCTTTTTTCTTTTTAAATAAATTATTTCAAAATTTTAGTCCTCAATTCAATATTTACTTTTGGTCAAAAAAGTCAGAATTTTTTTTTTTTTTTAAATTTTTACCATTTTTCCTAGATCTATTATGACATATGATTTGAATCCATAAATTTAACGACCGGAAACATAAATGTAAATCACTTTATCTACCTCATCTTACCAATATTGACAAATAATATTACCAAAACTTACTAGTGTAATCTATAATTGTCACTTATTTAAAATTAAAAAATTGTATTTGAATCCCCATTAATAAAATAAACATAAATAAATAAAATTTCATATTAGTAAAATATTGTCATTTTTTTTGCTTTGTTTTAAATGACATCGAATTTATCAAAAATCATATATGAAAATAGCCATAACTTACTTTAAGGAGATAAATCTATGCAAATAAAATTTATAAAACATATTTGAAGGGACTTAAACTCAACCATCTATACTAGAAGAGGATGTACATCATAGTACACTTTTAAGATATAAGAAGCGTCGATAATATCTCAAATTCTTGCCGTTGGAATATATATATATATATGTATGTATCATCTATGGTCGAACAGGAAGAATTTGAGATATTATTGTCACTTCTTACATCTTTTATATATATATATATATATATATATATTGGTTATGTATCTCCTTATTCATCTTATAATTTAGCTTGATAGTTGACACACATAATTTGCACAATATATCAAACTTTATTAAACAAACTCAGGTAGACCAATGACCATCACGACAAAATTTCAAATATTAATACACAAATCGTTTAAAATGAACCATATTCTGTTCAAGTTGAAGAGCAATGAAACATCATGACTCTGGATTATTATTATTAAAATTTACTAAACAAAGTGAAGTACCAATGCCCAGATAGGATAGACCAACAGCAGGATAATGCCGACAGTGTTCGATACTCCATGGCTTTGGGTGAATGAATTTCTGAATCCACCAGATGCTCGGATGTGCTCTTGAAGTAGGTAACAACCGATGATAAGACAGATTATGACACCAACCAAGCTGTCCTTCAAGGTGTGTGCAAAGAAACTGGGAGCCACAACTAGAAGAAGAATCAATGATCCAGGCATCTCCAGCCAGTCTGCATCAAGTAATCACCGTTGAATAAGATTGTGCAAAGGACATCAACCATAATCCGTAAACATATTGTAACGAGAGGCACACCCCAGAATATATCACCGTGATCATGAAGCCCCTAGCACATAAGAAGGTTCGGAAAATAACTATATGTGATGGGTGCATATGTTGGGGTGTAAAGAAATTCTGAGCTGTGACATTGAGAGAAGCATAAGCTCAAGGAAATAGGATCAAGTAAACTAATCCTAATAAAAGAATTCTAGATTCAGTAGAAAAAAGAGGAATGTATCTGGAAAACTCAGTTATGTATTCATGCCCCTTTCAATTGCCTTTTGTGTGTCATGCATTTGAAGAAAAATCTGTGAAAATAATGAAACTATCATCCATGGAAGACTGCAAGACAGACTGAAGAAACTACATAGTTGAGACAAGAAGACAAATATTTTATCTGGCTATTAAGATAACAAGAAAAGGCAAACAACAAACGGAAGACATACTAGAATTATACAGATTTTGGTATCACATCAAATAAGTAGGCAATTGGTTGTAGCCATGGTATCTACCATACGCAATAAGCAAACTTTGTAATGGTCATGTACAGAGCCGGTCAGCGTCAGCAAAGATTTTAAAGAACAGATTTTCAGTCTCTTTATTGTGCTTGTGACGTAGTGTATGTGTGTGTTCGGGGAAGAAAAAGAGATAGCAAGATAGCAGTATTGGTGACACCTAACCCTTCTTTGACATTACCATCCAACCTCAATCGTATCCTTCTGAATCATAGAATTTGACACCCTTTATAAAGGAGATTAAAAAAAAAAAAAAAAAACTGTCAAGTAACATGTCACTGCAGACAAAACTTAAGAAATAGTCATTGCAGACAAAACTTAGGAAATGCAAAGAATAAATGACCAAGCTTCTAATGTAAGATGTTAAAACTCAGCATTTGGACTGTGAATCACAATTATTGCTAAAAAAAAATTAAGAGACATCAAATAATCAGATATGGTAAACAACTTAACACACACTGTGAAGAGGGGATAGTAGAGAACAAAGAAAACATATACAGCAGAAATAAAAATGCTGCACTAAGGGACACAAGGTCAAGCACAATGAATTGAGAGTGTACCTGGGAAATGTCGGGGGAAAAAAAGTCTTAGTACAACTGCAATGAAAGCAATCCATTTTCCGACCTCTCCTCTGGGTGATATTGACAGAAACAATACAGGCATAAAGAAAATAAGTTCAGAAGAAGATAGAAAAAACAAGAGTCAAAATATTACTTGAGAATAATCCAGTGACAACAGAGAATCTCACCTAAAGAAGTTGAACAGCACATAGGGAAGACTAAAGAATATGTAAGGTACTAAGAGTGATGTCAACATGTTTGTTCTCCAATTTGTTCGATCCAATATCAACAAATAGCTGCAGTAAACATTTTAAAAAATGAAGTTCTTAATTTGCTTTCTTGTTAAACAGAACACAATCGTTTGGTTTCAAGCCAATCACGGAGCTATTATGCATTAATATAGGACAGCAATGGATGTAACCATAGTAAATTATGTAATGGCAAGAAATAAGAAAAGGTTTGGCAGTCCTTAAAAGGGAGGCAAAATGGGAAAGAATATCGATGTGTCAGCCTCTAGTCATCCCAAGCAAAAACGTTGGATAGGATACAAATTAAAAGATTAAAGAGGCATTATACAATTCTGAGATTGTGATTTACTCTTCTTTCTCATACTATCTTTGTATATGAAAATACATGGAGTCAGGAAATGCTTTTCATTGTTTTTGGACAGCTGAACAATATGTGAGCATATTACTATAACTCAAGCAGATTATTATTGAGCAACTATCAAGAAAATTAGTTGTTCTTATATTTTCCTCAATCACATTGACCAGCAACATTGGCAGGATGAGTTTAAATCCTTATTAACCTATACATGCATATTATAGATGATTTTGACGGCACAGGATTATCCTTGGCTGTCCAGGTTTAGTCAACTATAGAGTGGATGGACTGCCTCGGATACTTAATCACTAATCTGAAATTATACGCATTACAAACCCTCATAATCAAACCACAATTTATCTATAAAACATTTGTGCTTACATAAGCAACCATAATGACATAATAGTTACAAAATGAAGCAAAAAAACACACAGCATTTGTGTTCACAGCGCATACATTACCAACATTCTTCATTAACAAGACAAACTCAGTTTCTTGATTAATTGTTTCAGTCTTAGTCTTACAATCATCTACTTCAGTCATCTGTCTCATCATAAGCTTATTACGTTTCTTTGCTCTCCCTCCCTCTATTTTTTAATATCAGAAGAAAGAGGGGAACGATACAAGTTGCTTCGATTACTTACACATCCAATTAAAAATCAATCCTTAATCAATAATCTAAACTTCATGAACGAAAATGGTGATGGTGAAATGTAAGCCTTAATGCCTTATCAAGTTGCATCGACCACGAAACTGTCATCTTCGAACCTTAAATGTAAGACTGTTATCTAAAAAATGTGTGATCGTAAGCATAGCCTATTGGTAACCACCGCTATCAACAAACTTGAGGTCCCATGTTCAAATCCCCTTCCCTAAATCCATATATATATATATATACGATGAAATACCCAATATACCCTAGAAACCACTGAAGTGAGGATCAATGAGTTTTCATCTAGACCATGGCGATAATAAAATGAACCTTCAATTAAAAAATTAGGTCAAACCAACCAGTGAAGTCAAACCAGCCAAAAATATTGACTGCGGCCCGAAAAGAATATACAACACTGTGAGCAAGCTAAATAGATAAATATCACTTTCTTGACTCCCCACTTTTGTACAATAAGATAAGATATATTCCACCATTTATTACAACATCTCAAACACCAAATAAAGAAGACAAGATTCAAGAACACTCACATAGCAGCAAAAGAAGCAACCCATTTGAGAAAAGAGGTTCCAAAACCAAGACCACCAAGCTTGGTTGCATGGTTGATGAGCTTTTTGGCGGCAACTTTAAGTTCATTGATATCAGAATTGATCAACTCTGCCGTTATTTGATCGTCAGTTTTCATAGCCAAGTAATCCAGTCGCCCCATCTTTGGTTTCAGATCTGAAAATGGAACACACACTAGTCACTACAAGCACAAAAAATAAACATATAAACAGAAGAGAGAGAATTACCTGATTGCAGCAAAACTATGTACGAAGAGATGATAGCTGATAAGGCGGATTTTGGCGAATGTTTTTTGCTCTACTTGTTGGAGAGAGCGTGAGGGCCCCCTTGATTCCAGCTCACTTCACTTAAACTGGTCTGGTCTGCTGCGAAGTTTCGGATCCTTTAACTGTTTATTCAGCAATTACGGCTGTACTGCCACGTGCCTTCTGTCTTGCGACGTGGATGTCGTTTGGTTGACACGTGGAGGTGGAGTTGACTGCTCTTTTGGGTTGTCTTGAGCCCAAAATAGGAGTTGCGCATAAACCGTACAGGACCAGTTTGTACAAACCCAGCCCAATTTAGAAGAAATGAGTTGGTGGTTTGTTGGTTCTATTCAGGAATGCAAGGACATGATGCGCATACAAACTCTGATCAAAATCTTAATATTTACACTTTTCTTGAAATTTAATTTCATCAATAAAGTTTTGATACAAGAATTGATATCTTCTGACACGAATTTAAATGTAAAAATGAGAATAATTATGTTGGCATTTCAACATTTCAGATTTTTCTTCATATAAATTGAATGAAATAAAAATAGTGCAGCGGATCAGTCCGCCTGCCAACCAACCCTCACGCTGTAGGTCGGATTGCCAGCTGATCCGACCATTGGTCTACCTAATTGCGAGCTGCGATCTGTCCAGCCTCGCGCTACAATCTGTCCAACCTTGGGCTGCGATCTGCCCTGATAGGTACTGTCCTCTCCATCACGGGGTTTTTTTCGCTTCTCATACTCGCTCGAACATATGATCTAGGAGTTAAATACATAGGAAATGCATTCCATATGTATTCAGCCCCTAGATCATAGGTTCGAGCGGGTGTGGAAGGCGAAGAAAATCTTATGGGGGAGGGGACAGTACCTACCAGTGTAGGTCGCAGCTCGAAGCTGGACAGATCGTAGCTCACAGCTGGGCAAGCCATTGGCCGAATCAGCTAGCAGTTCGGGCTACAGTGTGAGGGCTAGCTCGTAGGTGGGTTGATCCGCTACAAATAGAATTGATTTAGTTTCTAAATATAGAATGATTTTACCATCAACATTTTATAATTTCGAAAAGTTATAACGAACTAATCAAATTCATCAATTGCATTCTCTCTCTAAAATTAAATTTTTTCTCTTATTTAATTTAAATATAATTAATAAATTTGATTGATTTGTCTTAGTTTTTTAAAGTTATAAGATATTGATAATAAAATCACTCTCTAAAGATAAGTGTACATCTTATTATTCTATCCGGATGAACCATGTATTCAAACATGGATGACATGTCAAGTAACAAATGAAATCCCGGTCAACAAAGACTGTAATGAGAACATAATCTTTACAATTCAATTTCTTGAATACAAAAACGACATATTTTCCTTCTTAAATTTGTTCTCAATTCGATAACTTCATTTCGCCATTCTTTATCTTTGTATAGCTAATTAGTGTACACTAATGAAACTTTTGCATTTACAGTTTCTCATTGTCAATTAAGAGAGCAATATTAGCTAAATTATGGGCGGCTTTGTTTGATATTTTAGGAACAATGTCGTCTAGTAACATGGAACAAAATCACCGTGTTCGAAAGGATTAAAGTATTATATAATCAACCGCTTATTACAGATTAACTACATATCTGTAATATGTGCATTAAACTCTTGTCTTGGCACTAATTTGTTCGAGTGTTGTCACCATCGAAAATATGTTTTGGTTTGCTTCTGTCCTTGTCTGGACATTGGAGTCCCTCACTTCAAAGGAAAGGACCTGGACCACAGCCTGTTTTTGCCGTGTTCGCTGGGACCAGTGTAATTTCTTTCTAATATATTAATTTATGCTAAATGCAACTCTCTCCCTCGGAGTGTGGTTGCAGGTGTGTTCTATATATTGTGAAACGGAATGTTTATATACCCTTAATTTTTTTTTGGAATAATTAAAAGATAATTATAAATCCATTAACATCAATGTGATCAAGTTCTCAATTTGATTAAAAATATTTGAATAAAATCTTAAATGAGTGTTTCAATTGCAACAGTGGCCATGATATAAAGTTTGCACTGAAATTATAAAATTCAGACACGAAATAATCTGTATGTGCGGGTAAAATTTTGTAACTTTCTCATTAAGTTAATAAGAAAAAGAAAAGAAAGAAATTATAAGGAATTCAAAACTTGGGGGTTTAAGACCTAAAAATTATTTACTTCTGTTAGGCACATTTTAATCATTGAAATATATGCATTTTCACATATATTTATAGCTTTTAAAATTGGTACGTTTCTTTCAAAAATGAGGGTAAATCGTACAAACTCCTTGAGATTTGATGAAATTATACTAATATAACTGGTTTGGTCATAATGATACAGACTATCCATAAGATTTAAAAAAAACTCAATGCAAATATCCTTTGTTGTTAGTCAGCTGTCATTCAATATCCTAACAAACGATGGTCAAATATGTCAAAAAATTAAAATGCCCCTTCATCTTCTACATCCAATGTCTTAATCATCCATCCATAATTTTCATCAAAATCATTATCTTCATTATTTTCATCAAACCAACGTTATCCAAATTATTTTTTTTTAAAAATATCACCATATGTTTATCAATTAAGGCAAAAGATAAATTATTTTCTTTATTGATCTAGATTTCACCTCATCACGTACCGAAATTCCAAGACAAAAACTCAAAAATCAACACAAATCTCACTTGTTATATTAGTGTAATTTTATCAAATCTAAGGACAGGTTTGTATAATTTGCCCAAAAAATGGGTGCTTGACTATAAATTTGGCCACCAATTCATTCTAGTTACACTTCTCTACTAAGTGTGCCTTTGTGCTCAATTTGGTTTCTCACCTAGAGATAGACAAGAAATCAAGTTCAATCTCAGCAAAGTTAGAAAATAAATCAAGTTCAATCGTAGCAAAGTAGCACGTAACAATGCAAGTGTCAGAAGAGCCTAACGCAGTTATCTATGCTATTGGAAAAATAACTATTCAGAACAACTTATAATGATTAATCATAACTATCTAAAATACTTCAAAAAAAAGTTATTATTATTAGTGGTCTAACAAGATTGCTATTTTTTTTTCTTAAAAAAAAAAAAAAATCGTTATTTTTTTAATTAAAAAAGTTGATTGAATTTTTTAATAATGATGATAGCTTTTTAGTTAGAAGAAAAAAGTGAGAGAAACATTTCGTCCGCCAATAATCATAACCGGACAAGAAATAAGAACACATCAAACGAAGAGAAGGCAGGCATATATATTTGTCATCTTCGTCTCTGATAATGACTCTTTTGAACCAATCTATGAAAAAGCGAGTATGAAGAAGAGGAAGCAAGTGAAGAACAGTTAAGCAAGTAATAATTAAGTGATGTTTCTTGAAGTTGTGGACTCCATAGCAAGCCAAGGCCACATAGACATAGCCATTTCGCACGATCTAATGACTTTGGATAAAAAGTCACGCCACCAAGCCTGACTATCCCCCATTAAACGTCCGACAGAACCGCACTTGCCACCTACCTCATGTGTGCCACCCCCACTGCACTAACTTTTGAGAAAGCTACTCCTTTTCTTTTCTTTTTTCTTTTTCAGTTTCCTCGAGATCTTAAAAATATTAAGATGAATTTTTCATCTACCACGATTTGTTGCAAATAGTACAAAAATATTAGTTAATTTTAGGATATGAGACAATAGAGATTTGTGGGAGGATTCAGATTAGTATGATTGGATAGATGATCTCTATCGCAGGATCACATTGGATGATAGACAATAATGATAATTAACCTTCTCTATTGAACTCCATTATTTTTAAAAGCCATCAAATTTTCTCAGACTGCTTGTCTCATAAATTTCATCTACTAAGACCTACAATAAAGTATAGACTAAGTTAAGCTTGTATATAAGGTAGCTTGTGAAAACCATTCCTAAGACTTCTATCGTTCATATAAACCAAAGTATTTAACAATGATTTAAAATCCATTATTATTTCTTTCACTCAACTGCATTTTCATTCCTCTACGGATAATATATATATATCTTAAAATTTATGAATGGGGAGAATTTCACATGGACTTTACAAGATATCCATTTCTCAACGTTTCGCTTGTAAGAGTTAAATTTTCACACCTAACAATTTTTCCAAAGACTTTACAAGATACCATTAATAATACATTTTGAAATTAAATTTACATAATTTAATTTAATTTAACTGTTACTCTTAAATTACAAATAGATATTCCATAGAATAGAAAAACTAGCTATAGCAAATTAATGTTTGAATACCAACGACCGACGACTAGGCCCATCACCTGAACAAGGTTGTTAATATCCAAATTAACAAAATGATTATTGAAAACGACACTAATCGTAAATAAAAATATATTTATTTTTGTAAAAATTTACGTAGCATCGACATTATATGGACTCTTAACTCGAGCTCCGGCTTGTCCACACCATTTTTCTTTGACCAACTTTAAATACAAAATGTTAAATGGTCAGGAGACGCACCATTACCGCTATGGTGAAGCTACCATCTATTGTTGATGATGGTGGTGGTGGTGCCTACCCTTTCTCCTCTCGACCACCGTTTGTTCATGCGAATCACACACCTGTGTCTTGAACTTGCACCCGAATCTTCTAGTCAACGACTCCCTCCAGCCCCCCGGTGCGTCGCTTCTCTTGTCGATCTTCTCGATCACTTTCTTCATCGACGAACACTCTCTCTCCAGTTGATGCACCCGCGTCCTCATGCTATCCATGTCCAGTCTTAGCACCTGATTCTCCCTCACTGCTGCCCTCCACGTCACACCGTTACTCGCCTCAGCCGTAACTACCTCGCCACCTGTCCTCTCCTCCTCCTCCGCCTCCTCCTCCTCCTCCTCCTCCTCTCTTATTCCAGAAGTTCTACTACCACCTTCTTGCGGAGCCGCTTCCGCCGCCAGCAGCGTCCCAGCGATCGCATGCCGCAACTGCAACTGCTCGAAGAATAGAACCTGGACGACCGCGCGTAACGGTAGACGCTCGTTTTGTGCGGCGTGTGTGCACGCTTCTAGTGTTAGCTTTTGACAGTCCAGTACTCCACAGATCTTCTCGCGCTCTGCCTCCGATATCCATGGATGCGTCTATAAAACCAAAAAATAAAAACAAAAATAAAATAAAATAAAAACAGATATCATCAATTATCATCACAATAATATTCATTACCTTAAGATAGACATCAACGGCTCTGTACAGACCGTCGTCGAAGAGTCTAGCTTGATCGGGGAGAGAAATCACTAGAGTGTGGAATGTGTCCGGTTTAAGATTCGCATCCGACGCGATCTCGGCAAGATAGCCGTCGAATAGTTTGCCGACGAGCATCAACGGTGGAGATCTCGCATTGTTCTCTTGTTGCTGTTGTTGAATTTGAAGGCTGTCCAAGAAGAAGCCTAAGATCCTCTCGACGCAATTAACATCATACAACGTTTCATTGAGATACGAATAGCTCGGAATCAGAAGATCATCCAGCGTCGCCTGATCGAGTTGAGATCCAATTTTCTTCTCCAAAGCAGAACGACAAGATTCGGATGCGTTTAGTATGTTGGCGGCTCTCAGCAATCCGAACCAGAACCGCGTCGCTGTTGATGACGTGGAAGCACTGCTCTTCTCCAATGGAAGATTTGCGATCACGGTTTCCAGAAGCTCTTTCTGTTGGCTCTCTGTAGGTAGTATTGTTGACGACGAACTCTTTCTACTAGACCTTGATATGCCTGGAATGTATTTCTTCGCGTAATGCATCAAACAGCTCTCGATGATGTCCGGATTCAGATCTCGTTCTTGCATTGCAGAAATCAAACGCTTCAACAGTGGCAGACTCAAGAGCGATACATCTTCAAGCCAGGAGTCTGCGTTTTTAGCGGCTTTTCTACGTAGACCAGCTTCGATTCCGTTCCACAATGCTTGATTCGAAGCTGCTCCTTCAGTAACCGGCCAGCCGAACAGAGCAGGATCCGCATTAGAAGCTCTTGAAGCTATTGAATCTATACATCTCTGTATAATCCCCAAGGACTCAGCTAAAGACTCCACAGGTTCACAGGATTTCAACGCCTTGATGGAATCCTTCAAGCTCTTCAAAACGGATTGAGACAAAAACCTTTCCGCCCTGGAAATGAGATTGTCTTCCGAGTAGTCGTCGGTCATTTGGAGAAACTCGGCGGCGCAGCGGAGAGGAGCCACGTTGGAGGGGGAGAGCTCCATCTTGACACCGTAACACCACTTGGCCACCATCTCGAACGTCTCCGATCCTCCCGGGAAATCCGGGAGGCTGATGTGGCACTCTGCTTCTGTTTCCTCTTCTTCCTCGATTTCTTCTTCGTCGTTTCCTTGTCTGGAAGCGACGACAAGGTTTGTCTCTTGCTCTGTTATCAACTGGTGAATCTTTCGGCTCTTTGACATCAGAGGAAACTAATACAAACAAAACCCCAAACAAAAAAAAAAAATCTGTCAGTCGACAAAGATTCAAAAATCAACATTTTCTATATGTTTAAAAACTCGAAAATCACCTTATGAAGATGAAATGACATATCATCAACTTCAATCACAATGTCGCTAGGTAATCCAGTAGTACAGAACCTGAAACAAGTTCCATTAATCGAATCATTTTTTTAAAAATTTATAAATTTCTTGGTCAAAATCTTTAAAAAAAAAAAAAGAGACAGAGAAAAAAAAAGTTGTGCATCTGAATACTAACCATGCTTGGCCTTTAGAGGTGGACTTCTCCTTCTCGGTTGCCATTTCTTTCGCTTTCTCTTCTTGCGGATTGAGAGACTATTCCAGATCCATAAAGAAGTAAAAAGAAAAAGGAGATATGAAGGTGGGTTTTTGAAGTGTAAAACTAAAAAGTGAAGAGTTATAAGCTACACAGAAGAATATAAAAATAGAGTTTCAGGTTTGGAATCCGAAAACTGAGACGGGACAAATGAAGGTAGAACAAATTTTGAAAAAGTTGAGAGAGAGAGAGAGAGAGATGAGATTATACTACAACATATTATGATTGCTTTACCAAAATTTCTTTCTCTTTCTTTGAATCAGACCAGAATCTCAACCACTCTTTACTCTGTTTTGTACTAAATGAAGTTGTCTTTTTTTTTTTTTATGAAGTTATACAGATAAGATTAGAATTATCGAAAAAATTGCTTTGCCAACTGGTGTTGTGTGGTTTACTTACCTTTTGCGTAAATCATGCAGTCTTTTTTATCCGTCTTTGATAATCAAGTCAAACCACAAAGAATGTTGTGTCTATTGTCTAATTCCCATAATCTAATTCACAACCAATTTTCAATCTAAACAATTTCAAGTTTTAATGATAGTTAATTAACACATTCATATTTAAGACTCTATACCAACCGTATATGTTTTAATCATGATACACCAAATAATAATCAAATGAAGTGACATCTTATAGGAAGCCTAACCAATAAAAGCTTAATTCAATTAAACATTCTATTTTTAAGGATATCGTATCATTTAAACATCAATTTACACCAAGTAACACTATCCGTTTTGATAAGGTATTGTCGTGACTCGTGAGTCAACCTTGGCAAAAGCATCTTAACCAATGATTGTCAAAACATCCAGCTGCCCGCACAAGGATAATCCCTTGGCTGGTCCAGATCTAGTTTTAAGCATAAATGCAGGTGTATCACCGTTAATTCATCATAAAAATTTGTGTTAAAATTTCGTTAAAAGACAAAGAGACAATTTTGCATACCACCCCTTCTAACGAATGGTTGAGAATCTCCCTTAACTCTAAGAAGTCAAAGGTTCGAATCTTGTATTTATTTTATTAAAGTACAAGATATGGATGCAAGTATTCTCTTGTAGAAGTAATTATCTCCTGACTGTGAGAGTAGTAATTTTGATCGTACTATTTGAGAATAATAATCTATACTGTACTATTTAAGAGTAATAATTTGAATCACGTTATCAATAATCAATGTTGATGGATACTGATAGTGTTTTATAATAAATAAAAGCAAGTGACAATTTTGGCCCCATTGAATACTTGTAAGATATGCGTGGGAGTATTAATACTCACATGCAGTACATGACCCACATCGAGATTAATATCAATCTTTAAAAAATCCTTCAATTTGATGCCAGGAATTTTTGAACACGAAATTTCCATCTGTTGGTGACACTGGGTTGTCGAAATTTGTGATTTTGTGTCTGAACATGGAAATATGACATTGTGCAGGTTAGTTTTGCATTTATAGCAAACATATCTAACACCTTGTACCCTTCATGCTTGCATTTATGGCTGGTATTTATGACTGAGGCAAAAACGATGCAATCATTTATTTTGAAATATTAATTGATCGTGTGACATGTTCTCACTTTGAAGAAATATTGGCAATGCTGTTTCCACTGCCCATTTTAATTTTTTGCTTATTAATTTCTATAAAGTGACAAAAAGATTCTATCTTATCCTCATTTTTATAATTACGTATAAATAATTTGGTAATTAATTGTTTAATTTGGTACGCAAGTCACCACTCAGTAGGGAGCGTTTGGAAACCTCACCCATTCACTAAAATGTCAAGGTTTACTTTCCTCGTGTAGTTAATCTCCATAAATTTTGATATTCATTTGACTTGTGTGTTGTTAATTAATAAAGAAAAAAAATTTATTTTACTATTTTCAGGAGTATAAAGAAGGAAAAAATAACAGGAATCTTTACTTATAAAAAAATTTAAAAAAATAGAGAATCCTTATGTATCACACTTTCTCATAAAAAAAGTTGCATTAAAATCAGGATTTAGAAATAATTATAATGGTTGTTAAAATAGCTTCTCTCTTCGTAAATGATTGATCAAACTATTGAGCCAAGATCATGATTCGGTGATAATGATGACAAAAACAGTGCCATAAGAAAGGTAATTTTCAAATAATTTATAGCATTAATGGTGTGGATTATTATCAAATTATTAAACCAAGCAAAGATTGTGATTACAGAGAAGTAAAGAGTGATAATGATGTCACAAACAGTGGCCATGATGTAGACAAACCAAACTCCACTTTTGTGGCTTGCCCAGACCCTGAATCTTCTGCTACTAAAATTGTGTGCATGCCTTTGGAACTAAATTAGAAAAAAATAAAATCATTAAAGTCACAAGGAGAGGCCTCTGTTTCTGCAAAATTCACATGGTTTTGGTGACTAATCATTAGACAAAATGCACAATGAAATGATGGGTAATAGTTACTTTGGCCTCGCTTTGTTTGTGTAGTATGATTTGTAGGGTTTCTGGCCCTCTTTATTTCAATCAAAGACAACAAAAAGCCGAGCAATGAAAAGCCAAAACTGTCCAAGGTCATAACTTTGCTAGGTGGGTCACATTTAGAAACTTGAGCTTTCCACTAAGCAAAAAAATTGGACAATACCTTAATCATTTCCTACAACTTATCAATCCCTAAATTTCAAACCTCCCTCCCTCCAATCTACACACATTTTCTTGGTGGTACCACTTCAATTTAAACCATCATATATTACTATGACTTTTTATCTTGCATATTTGTACAACCTCAAATTATTTATTTACTTTTTACGTCATTTAAATCACATAACTTTTTACATACATATACACATAACATTAATGACAAAATTAAAAACATTAAAAAATACCTGTACAAAACATATAATATTTGAGATTTGAATTTTGGTAATTAAGAATTGCCAATGGCTTTTTTTTATGGTTTTTGCTCACGGGTACTTAAGTTTAATTTTAAGCTAATATAATTAATTTTTTACACACTATACGTGAACGGTTTCTTACTTTGACTAAAACCCTTTTAACATAAGATTATGTATAACATATCAGAAAGAAATGCTATAAAAATGACTAGTGGGTGAGGGAAACACATGAATCATAACAAATTCAATTAAAATAAAACACAAAACCCTATGAGATTAATGCGTTAAGCAAAAGCAGTTTAAGCTCTCTACACAAGACAACAAGAAGTTCTTGGATTCTTTATTTAATTAATTTATCCATACACATGAAAATAAAAGGTACATTAATTAGTCGATAAACTAGTGACTAATTAATACACTATTGACCATAACACCCAATTCGTATTATTTAAGTTCAAATCAACTAATGTTGTTGATTGGTAGTGGTGTCCAACTAAAAACCTCTATCTTCTTCTTTTCGTGAATTATTTATTAAAAAACATAGCCCCACCATGACTCCAATATAACACCTACTGATTCAGCATCCAAAGCATCTTAAGATTTCGAAATGTTGCCTGCCAAAAGAAAACACAAAAACAACATTTGCTGTGTGATAAATAAGTTCATTTCAAATCAAAACAAAAACATATAAAAGCAGTTCTTGCCTGCCGGCTTGTTTTTTTTGCTTGGATTTGTCCTTGTTTTTGCAACTTTATGAATTCAAATCACGAGTAAGACTTTAACACTTTAGCCACTTTTTTTTTTTGAAAAAAAAAAAAAAAAAAAAAAAAGCAGACCTCTTAAAGTGGGTTGGGATAAAAGTTTTTCAATCCTTATATATATCGGGTAGATGATATGGTAGTGGATATTCTATGTTTGATTGGATATTCCTCCAAAAATATTGTATTGTTAAGCAACTTCACCCAAAATCGTGGGAATTTTAGATTTTCATTAATTTCTTTTGTAGAAGTTGAAAAACTAAGAGAGAAAATATTGAAATCAGTTCAATTCATTCTTGTGTGCTGTAGTATTCTTTATACAGGAAGACACAAACTACATGTGGTACGTAATTAACTATATCAGTAACGAGAAATATACAAGACATCATTTAGGGAGACGAGTTAAAAGTGTTGATTTGAAAGATAGGTAAAGATTGAAATATTGATGAATATCGAGAGTTTGGTAAAAAAAATTTCTAATATCTTTGTATCCTTTTCTTCTAATAATATTTCATCTTGGTTGGTCTTCTTTGACCAGTTAAGTTTTTAAAATAACATTTCATAACCACATAAATTTAAAAGTTTTTGAAATTCACTGTTTTTCTTTCTCTAATAATTTCATTTTCAATTCAGAATTTGGTAGTGAGATAATACCCACAAGTTTAAGCTTATCACAATACCCGAAAAGATGTTAAACATTAAGCTTTAATCTTCATATTTTAATAATTATTCTCATACACCAAGTGAAAATTTCAATTTAATTTCTAATTATATGACAAATATTAATGATGTTATTATCAACCTAAACATTAATGACCAACTCCTCCATGATGTATGTTTATACAATGCTCTTTACACATAACAAAGATACAAAAATTGAGATGATTCAAAACAAACCCCTTCAAATCCCTTCATCCTGGCATCAATAAAATTATATGTTTAAATCAAGACCCTTTCTTAAATTTATAACAATTAAAAAACAAAACAAAAATAAAAAAAATATATATATATATATAAATTGTAACAATTCAAATGAATTGTACATCTCGATAATCTAAAATAATCGTGTAACGTGATTTGATGTCAAATATCACTTATTCAACTTGATAATAACTTAAATTTGAACCTTATGATATGATATCTCAAAAAGGAAAAAATAAAAAATAAAAATTACTAAAATGAGTAGAGAAATAAATACCAGTAGTAGTAGTAGTTGTTTTTGAAGTAGGAGGCTGAGAAGGTTGTTGCTGAGTAGTTTTCGGGTCAGTTGGGATGACAACGCCAGGCCACGAGCGGCACATGCAATGCTTGCCCTTCTCTATGCCTGCGTAGATGGTGGCAAGGTGCCTGCCACATCCACTCCAAGAATATTTCCCACATTGCTTGCAATCCACCTTAAAACACATGATGAGATTGTGTTTTGATTTGAAGTGTTTGGGGGGACTAAATGCCTCAATTTTTTACTATCCGTTTTAAGGTTGTTTTATAGCTTCTGAGATCACTTCGATTTCATCGACCGTTTTCTCCCACGTTACTAGCCATCAAGTCTTTTGGGATCATCGATTTGGAGCTTCTCCTTGTCATTGTTCACAATATTTGCTAAACGATTGGCCAGCTCTTTTGCTGTTGTTTAGTGATATAATTTAGGTTGATTGGCACAATGGCTGTTCCTGTGCTTTAGGCTTTATATCTTATGTACTAGAACCGTTTTACTTTTTTATTTATGTATTTATTCATCTGTGGACTTTGTAATTGAGGAAGATAATATGATTTGAACACATAATTTTATTGCTATAGATATAAAAAATTTATTATTAGATCGAGTCAACTTTTGTTAGATGTATCATTTTATAAATACTACATATTATGTATAATATTGTTCAATTTTAGTGTATCATTTTGGTGAATGTATTAATTTTATTGATGAATTTGAAGAGTTTATCACCAGATCATCTCGATTTCTAATAAAATGAATCATTTTATCAGTATCATCTCAATTTCCAAAAATCCTATTCCCAATACAATTAATGATGGTCCTGTTTATGTAACTTTTGCTATGTAATATTGGCATATGATCTCTATGTATGCTTAGATAATGTAAAAGTAAAACATCCGACAATGACCCACGTTCTCTACAGAAATCTTGTGATTAGGAGGTCAATCAACTCCCAAATCACAAAGCTGTATACAAGCTGTAATAATCAGATAAGTTAAGTAGGGTTGGCTTCACTACTCGATAGTATCGTCATTTCAATTTCACTTTATTAAATCATATGTGCCATTGTTGTCACACTCACCGTCACCATCCTGACCACTCTACGACGTTAAGCTCCATGGATTGGACATGGAATAATTGCAATTGAAATCTTTGTATAAAATGGCCTCATTTGACATCTTTCAATGGCCGGAACGACTAGATGCCTCCATATTGGACGGCCTATAAAGAATCTTTGCCCAAAGGGCTGCCTCTCTGTCTTCATTAAATTGGAGAGGGCCCTATATAATTGCTCATCTGTCCAGCCTGGCCATCCATACAACAGCCGAAACTGTTATGGAACAGTTGGATGTGATGACTTCTAACAACTCGACCATCCAAACACAGACAATAGAATCATAATTGGTTGCATTTGAGAGTCTAAATTAATAATTAGACGATGTTCCCATATAATCATCTGATTAGGGCACTCAATTATGGTTTTGACGCAGATTGGTTAAACACCAAATAAAATACCAAGCATCTGACAAGACCCATTTTTAATAATTTTGAAACATCCATACTTCTGCTAAGAGAAGACTACAACAAGATGCAACAAAGTACTGTTCTCTAGACTTGAAAAACATATAAATTTTACGTAAGCAACTTAACAATCAAGCCAATTACCCCAGAATACAGTAAGTAGGGAAAGTCAAGTCGAGCAGCTAGAAAGGATCCATTACATCAACATTTTTATGGTAAGCTTCCAAAGACACCAAAAATATATTGGTTAGAACCTAAGTTTCTAATTTACGGACCAAGAAAAGTCCAAAATCATTAACATGCATAGGCATACATATCTCAAATTATGGGTCCAATGCGGGTTTCTTCATTGGGCCAGATTCTCCCGAGCCTGTACTAGTTGACACTCGCTTTACTCCTCGTCCTACTGTGCCAAGATGAGTGACTCCAGCAGCCGCATTCGTGTGAGCAGTGGAAACAGTCGGAGAATCAAAATCTCCACTGCCAGTAGCAGTACCCATCCGTGAAGAGCTCATAGCAACTGAAGATGCAATCTTCTCGTTGCCTTTTGCCTTGGCAGCTGCCATCCCTAGGATTTCCGCGAGAATTGACTTGGGGTTCAAGATCAGCTGCTGTAAATCTTCAAGCTGCAAGTCCAAGAAGGAAATATTAACTATGGTAAATTAACATATGAATATTTCTGGTTTCTTATGGAAGTTTTTATTATACTCGCCTTCTTTTCCAGTTCTGCAGCAAGGCCAGTGAGAGTCTCAATCTCTGCTTCCTTATCTAACAGGATTTTATCATTTTGGCCGGCATTGGAAGACTGCTGTATGCCATCATCTAATTCAGAAACAGCTGATGATGTTGCAGACTCTGTGGAACTCTTTACTTCATTCGTGAGTCGCTGTACCCGAGCCTTGCAAACTGATATCGCCTTTTGACAATATGGTATTGCTTCTTGAGCCTTGGACCCAATCTCCAGACATAAACATATACGAAAATTTCTAAATAATATAATTAAGTTTGTCACCCAATGAAAAAGCAGATAGAAATTAAAGGTGAGAGATCAAAAAATTACTTTATTATTAGACAACATAATGCTTAATAAACCTGAAAACTTGGGAACATAAGCAGATCATATGAAAGTTATTATCTATGTTCAAAATTGAAGAGGATACAGTTCAGCTATGAGTCGACTGTCAGCTTCAACCAGTCGTTCTAAGATGGATAATGCTTTCTGGTAGTCACTAAGTGAAGTTTCAATGTCCTCTGCATTGTGCATAACAGAGGTATAAACATTGTCAGTCCAGACAAGAAACTTTTACAAATTCACTGCTAATAACAAGTGACTACATTTTTACATACCTCGTTCTAATGAAACTTCCGCAAGTGCTGATAATATGTCCACTTTCTCCATTGTGTCACCTGGGTGTTTTTCAGCAATTGCCCTAGCAACATCTAGCATTTTCCATGCCAAATCCAAGTCAGACTCATCTTCATCAGCTTCAGCCAGGTCCTCATCATCACTACCCCCTTCATTATCTTCCTGATCTTTCCCACCAGTAACTGCATGTGTATAAAACAGTGATTTTAAGAATAGACAATAACCCAAAACTTATGAGGATGACCAACGGAAAAATAAGAACAGGCAAATGTAACTACATTTGATGAGTATAAACCAAACAATTTCAGGGCAGCAAGTCCAATCATCTTCAATCATCTTAGATCATACAGTGCAAGGTCCACTCAAGACAGCAGAAAATTACTCCTCTCTCATCAGATATCTTATAACAAATTGCACGAGACACTCATGCACACATACTTGGCTATGAATTATTAAAAAATTAAAACATTAGAACAAAAAGAAATGCACCAATGGGCATTGTGGGGATCAGATCTACACCCTAGAGTTATAAGAGTTCAATAGAAAATCAAAGAACTTGCCCATCAGTGATACGCATTACACACTAACAAACATAATTTATTAGTTTAACCTAAAAAAAAACAGAGAGGTCTCAAAAGAATTAATTACACACGAGTAGGACATTTGACGAGTACAGAAGTAGGAAAGAATATTAACATTGTAACATTTTAAAAGGAAAACCCACAGTGGTCACACAACAGTACATTGTTCATACCAAACTTATATCAATCCTCATTGCAAATAAAAAACACAATTGCAACAGAGATCCAAAAGTATTGGAAGAAACTCTCTACCACAGAAAACTCAGACATCTCTCCCATCAGGGTTCTTTTCATGCCTTGAATGACAAAACTAATGCCATATCTTTTTACAATACAACACTAATGCCATTTAAACAACACAAGTGAACCATCACCTATTCCAGCCTACCTCATTCCTTCTCTCTCCTTCTTCCTTCCAAACCCAGAGAAATAGCCAAATAAATAAGAAAAACTTCCAGATTTTGAAAGTTGTAAATTTTGTTTTGCCATGCCCAAGGAAAATGAAAAATCGGTTCTACGTGCTGCAGATCACATCTCTAAAGTTACATGTACTATCGTAAAAAAATTCTGTCTTGTTTTCATTTTTTTTTTAAAAAAAAAGAACCAAAAAAAAAAAAAAAACATATTCCGTTATGATTCTAAACACACTCTAAATTTTTTAATTAATAATTTTTCAAAGAAATGACACGTGACAGAACTAAAAGGAGATTTGGATCCTTGTGCATGATTCCCAACAAAATCAAATAGAAATTCGTATAGAACAAATGTAATAAGTTGATAATAGAATAGTTAGGTTGCCATTTCCCATGCAAAATAAAATGCTTTCATCCCTAAACCCTTCGCAGGCATAAACACCAGACTCAACCATCAACATCCACCACAAATGGAAACAACTTAAAACAAAAATGGGCCAAATGCTAGATGAAGTGATAAGTGTTCGAACTTGTAAATACACATACCTAAAGTCATTTATTCACACATACTCAGAGCTCTGATAAGTGACAACCAATGTTCGATATTTAACATAAGACTTCCACATATAACAAGCTCCGTTAATGAAGGGAGATTATAGAAAGATTTCCAGGAATATGCACCATGTATGCTCAAATAATTGAAAAAATCAAAAGCAGATATAATTCTAGTAAAAAAATTCAACAATTAGTTAGAAACAGTATAAACAGAACACAAACCATCATCCCCAGCTCCTTCCTGGTTGTTCGAACTGCCAGCCTGTTCAACCTTGCTACAAACAGAAGCCGCAGGAGACTCTCCATTCATACCACTCTTAACAGATCCATCTTCACCCTCCTTCTTGGGCACTTGACCTAACGGATCTGCCTCCTCTTGAGCTTTGTAAAGCAGAGCACGTCCAAATTGATAGTAAGCATTTAAACACTCAACAGCAAGTTCACCATAATGAGCAACCCTAAAAATAGACAATAAAGCTTCAAGCAGAATTCAAAACCAACTTTTTCATCAATGATAATACTAATTCGCATATATCAATTCTCACAAAACACATTTAATCAAGATTCCAAGAGCAGCATAAAATTCCAATCTTTAAACCCTAAACCCTAATTAACAGAAGCACACACATTAATTGATCTAACAACATAATGATGAATAAATTAGGGTTTATCTCGATAAGACAACGATAACTTCAATTCCACATTCTCTAAAGAAGCAACAAGATACAAAAAATGAGACAAAAAAACCCTAACCTGATCTCAAGAGCGCGGCTAAAGCAGTCAGAGGCCTCGCTGTAGTCACTATCTTTGAGGGCTCTTCTTCCTCTTTCCATCAACTCGTCGGCCAACTCCACCGTCTTCTCTCGGTCCTCGTCGTCGGCGCTGACGCAGGAAGTTTCGCCGACGTTGTCGTTGTTATTGCAAGTCGACTCAGCAGCTCCCTCCGCCGCGGACTCTATAGTGGCCTCCACTGACGCCGCCTTCGTCGCTTCTACGGTTTCCGTTGCCTTCGGTGTCTGCTCTGTCATCGTCGCCGACGCTTCTTCCTCCGCCATTTCGCGAAATTTTGATTTGCTTTTAATTTCGATATTTGGCTAATTATTTATAGTTATTTTATATCTTCAAAACGGCACCGTTGTCTGAAACTACATTAAATTGACGGTATTACCCCTACGAGTTGGCTATTTTTGTCCACACACATCGAAACCACTCACTTACTCTGTTCTTCACGGTCACATACACAACATCATCATCAGTGGAGACTGGCGAGCCATGGCTTCCGCAATCTCTTCGTTTTCTTTACGAGCTTTATCTCTACCTCGTGTGCGCACTGCCTGTCACGAGGCTAAAGCTGCGCCGGCGGTTGGAACGAACCGGAGGAAGTTGCTGTTGTCGTCGCTGACAGCAGTATTGACGGCGAAGGAGGCGGCGTGTTTTGCGCAGGATATTCCACTGTTCGGATTGAAGAAGAGTGTGAGGAAGGCGGAGGAGGAGGCGGTGAAGCTGGTGAAGGAGGCGGAGAGAGAGATCAAGACGGCGGAGAAAGAGATCGAAACGGCGGAGATAGAGATCGAAGCGGGCGTTGGTTTCGGGGAGTTGGCGCAGGCGGGAGCGGTGGCGGGAGCGGAGGTTGTGGGAGTGTTGGTTGCTACTTCGATTGTCAATGGAATTTTGGCACCTCAAAAATAATTTTTTTTGGTGTGTTTTTTAATTATTATTGTAATGTTATATTAATATGTAATTTTTGTAATTAATCAAGTTGGATTATGTTAGTAATGTTTTTCTTCTCTCTCTTATTTTATTTTCTATAAAAATTCCTATTTGTTTGGTTGTTATTTCTTGGAAGTTTGATTTGATGGATTAATTTATAATTTAATTAGAATTAATTTAATTTAATTGTTATTGCAGACACCTGTTTTAAAGACGAAAAAGGGAAAAGAATTATCAAATTTTTTCGATTTGCTAGTGATTTTCATTTTATATTTTTGTTATTTCTTAACCTTCCAAAATTCTAAAAATTGACGAGTTCATGTGGATTCTTGTAGGTTGATAAATATTCAAAAGGAGTAGGTTTAATTAATTTCATATTCTATTGATTTGATTTGATTAGAAGATTTATATTTAAGTAGCTGATGGATACTCTACCCATCCATCTCTTTTTGGAGAGGTCGGGTTCAAATTGTATCCACTTACTTAGATTAAGTTTGAAGTAATTTCTCATTTATGTATGAGAATTTTCTTTCGGTTTTTAAAAATTCGTTTCGAATCATACTTTAAGGTATAGATATGGAGGTCTAAGTATACATTTGAAACTTTCAAATGTAATATTCATACTTATAATATGAATTAGTAAAAACTATATATATTTATATTTGAATCCACACGATAAAAAAAAAAAAAAGGGTTAACTTATCATGCTGTAATATCATTCCAAGGGCATTTTCGAGAAAAAGAAAATTATTCCAAGGGCAGATATTTAGGTGACATGTGGCCTAAACGATATCACAACACCGTAAACTTGGAACTGACGTTTTTGGAAGCACTCAGTCAGAGTGACCGGGAAATATTTGTGCCGTCTGATTTTCTTTTTGATTTGGGAAAATTGCATTGACGCCCTAGATTTTAATTTTATTACAATTATATTAAAAAAGATAGTTTATAAAAATCTCCATTGAATTCATAATTATAGTATTCTCTAATGGAGAAGGAATATTTTGCTGGCTCTATTGTCTTTCCATTAATTGAACAACCAAGTCTTCTTGTAGATGGATTATGATGAATAATGGAGTTGATTTTTCATATCATGCCACTTTTTTTCACTAATGTATAAGGTGACATATGTATAAATATTACTCTTTTGTAACAAAGAAAATCAAATCATCTATATGCTCTCAAAAATAAAATTGAGTTATCTCCGCTTGTTATAATGTGTTACAAAAGAGTATTGGCAAAATATCTAAAAATTATAAATTATAGGTAAAAATAACACATAAATAATTGTTAAATAAATACATATAAATAATTAAAAATTCAAAAACTGTAAAATTATGTAGATATAGTGAAAATTAAAATTCATATTAAGATGATTTATTTGTTTATTATTTAAAAAAAAAAAATCAAAAACTACAAAATTGAGTAGATACAATGAAATTAAAATCCATATCAAGATGATTTATTTATTTGTTATTTTAAATTTGTCGACATTTGAAATTAACCGACTAGATTCTTATAGACCCAAACTGCAGATATCAGGTGAATTGGACATACGTACACAAGAAAGTAAAGAAGAAAGCAGAGGAAAAACAAATTATACCAGAAGTTTTTAAGTGGTTCAGTTTATTATTTTACCTACGTCCACTATTTTCTCATTATTTTTGTAGGGTCACCATACTCTCTCCCTCCACAATGAAGATCTTCCTCTATTTATAGAAAGGGGCAGTGTTACAATAGTGTCTAATACGTTAAACTACAATGATGGTTACATTTAATGTGTCTGACAGCTGTTAAAACATGTTGTTTGGACGACTAATCCAAGTGGGCTAGATAAGATCTTCGTAATCTAGACTATAATCTCTTACGGAGTTGGCGTGTACGGCACGTCTTGAGTTGTAATTGACTTGACAATTTTGACCGTTAGTTGACTGGTGACCTACGAGCTACAACGATTGACAGCTCGTCCCACGAGCTGAAACCCCCGAAGTTTGACTGTGTTGTGGCTTTATAGACTAATTATGTAGCCTGATTCTGCGAGCCGTACAACCGACGAGCTGCATGCCTGATGAACTGAACTCATGCGCGCTCTATGCGTCTAACGAACTATTCATCTGATAAGTTGAGCCGGACTGTGCCTCGATTTAATGTGTAGTCTCTTTTCCTTAAGAGATTTTGGTCCTGGGCTTCTATCAACAGTGATGGGCTTTTACTGGCCCATTTAGAACATCCTAAAAATATCCATAATAAAATTAATAATAAATCTTTTAAATTTCGATGACTAAACTTCAACCTTCAAGAATGTCTAGGTGTAAAAACAGTTATCTAATCCAATCCAATTACAATATGTCAAACCGAAGGGGCGGAAGTGCAAGTATCCCTCCCAGTTTTTCCTTAAAACAGTAGAGTTACCGAGATTGACAAGTTAAACAAATTGGCGTATCTTATCTGCATCAAACAAGTCAAATAGCACAGCCAGAGTACCAGACCTTCAAAAACACATGAATTAACACTGACTACCAACTACAAAAAAAATCTCAGTCTATGGCTCGTGTGTGTTCCAACCCAGTAAATCTTCACAGATTCAAACCATTTTCTCAAGCTGTTCATCGACCTTCCCTTTTCATCAAAACCTCTCTCCACTCTCATCCCACAACTCGCAAATTCCCATCCATTGTAGCTTGTCAAACATCCCCCAATCCATCTGAAACCGAAACGGTTTGTCTTTGTCTTCTTCTGCTAATCAACTTCAAAAGGCTATGTTTCTTTTTGATGAATTATTTGGTAAAACTTTGTCAACTGCAGGAAAAAGTAGTTGTAGAGAAGGAGAATGAGAATGAAAGTACAAGCCCATCTGCAGATTCTGGATTTATTGAATTTCCAAACAAAGATATCAACAAGCGAGTGGCACTGGCTTCGGCTCTTGCAGCAGTTGGATTCTTCATATTTACAAGACTTGATTTTGGTGTATCTTTGAAGGACCTATCTGCTGCTGCTTTACCTTATGAGGAGGTTTGGTCTTTTCATGCACTTCTATCATTTTATATTTAATATGTTCTGTAAATTTTGCCCATTTATAATTTTATTTATTTATTCTTTTTTGGTTGGTTATTTAGGCTCTTTCAAATGGGAAGCCTACAGTAGTTGAGTTCTATGCAGATTGGTGTGAAGTATGTAGAGAATTGGCTCCAGATGTTTATAAAGTTGAACAGCAATACAAGTAATAATCTTTGAACTCTAATATATTGTTCCATGTCTGGTTATGATTATGATGGTTTTGTGGAAGATGTTTGTATTTGACTAGTTATAAGTGCAGTGGATGAACTGTTTTTTTGAGGTTGAATAAATTTGTTTTGGTATAGGGACCGTGTGAATTTCGTTATGCTGAATGTTGACAACACGAGATGGGAACAAGAGCTTGATGAGTTTGGTGTTGAGGGTATACCGCATTTTGCATTCTTGGATAGAGAGGGGAACGAGGAGGGTAATGTGGTAGGTAGGCTTCCGCGGAAGTATTTGCTCGAGAATGTGGATGCGCTCTCCCGCGGAGAAGCTTCCATTCCTCATGCCCGTGTGGTAGGGCAGTATTCAAGTGCTGAAAACAGGAAGGTGCACCAAGTTGTTGATCCCAGAAGTCATGGATAGACTCTAGCTTCCCTTTCGAAGTGGGCAATTAACTTGTCAGTCGAGTATGCATACTGGGTAAGGTATTGGAACTTATCATCATGTAATTAATTGTAAGCTCATTCACATTTTGAATGGTATCATCTTTGCACTCCCTCTAAGAGGAATTTTCACTAGAAATTTCTGAAAATAGCAACATCACACTGCACATGAGGACTGTGCATGTGTCCCTATCTTTTCTGAGTCTAAAAAACTTAAATTTCAGTCAGAAATTCTATTAAAACAGGCACTACGAGCTAGCTTCATGAAAATATTTGTTTAACTTTGGGCGATATAATTCACAGCTAGTTTTTTTAACCTTGAGGAATACCTTCTCGAAGTTATTTCCCTTTGTATCACATTTTGAATTGAATTTGTAATCTAGCTTGTATATTTGTCTTAATACGCCTCCCCAGCAAAGGCGGATGTACGAACTGTTTGGCCTATGGAGACTCAACCCATATAGTACTTAGAAGAGAACATTGTTGTTTTGTCCGTAATGCAAATATAAGGAGTCCTAAGCTTGACTTGTTAAAGTAATGAGAACAACTAAACTTTTCCTTCGTTGTATCGGTATTAATCATAATTATCCTTTATCTGCAGGTTTGAATGCTTTATGTGAAATTCGATGGTCTGTAATTGCTTGTTTACCTTGAGCCAGTGGAAACTGCTCCTGTTAAATCATAGTGTACACGTTATTCCACATTAAATTTGTTCCCCAACTGTAAAATTTTGTTCTCAGGGAGTTCATGAACTGTAACATATATTTTGTTTATAAATTCTTCAGTTATACATCTTCCAGATGTGAACTATTATGAATGCAACTTATGTTTTTAATTTTCTTGTCTCCTGGAATTCATGCTTGTTAAATGTCATCTCATGGTAAGTAGTAGGCTCTTCACAAGATAAAATATGTTTACAAGGATTCAAAACATCAAATTGGATGCTGTATGTCTTCTGTGTAGGAGAGTATTCCACATGCCACACCCGGTTCACTTCCCCAAACTGGCTTGTAGTTTCTAAATGTGCTTCTAAATTTTACTTCACCACCTCTATTTTCTATCAAAATAGTTTCTAGATTAGTGTGTTTATTTCATAAATTGGGGAATGAGAATGAAGAATGAGATTGATTGATAGTATTTATTTACTTAAAATTTATTATGTAATGGGAATAAAAATATAGATTTTACATCAATTTGGGGTTGTAAAATAGGAATTTCATTCTCTCTAATCCACTTGAAAATTGTATTTTCATTCCCTTTATAAAGATAAAAAGTCTCTTATACTCTTTTTTAAAAAAATAAAGAAAAACTTATTTTATTCGATTTAAAAAAAAAAAAAAAAAAACTACATATTATAATAAAAAACTGCACATCATTGACTTTTCATCACAAATTTCTTAATTATCATAATAGACTATTAAAATAATATGTAGTTTTTTTTTTTAATAATATATAGTTTTTAATTTGACGTTAAAAAAAATTATATAATATAAAAAACTGCACATCAAATTAATGAATTATTAAAATAATATACAGTTTTTTATAACATGCAGTTTTTTATTTGATATTAAAAAAGCTACATATTATAATAAAAAACTATACACTATTATAATTAATCTATAATTTTAATTAACAGTATTTTTATAATTTATAATTAATCAATTCTTATTCCAAAGTAAAGTAAACAGTTCAATGGGAATACTCCTGATTTCGATTCCGATTCCTACAGTTAAAGTAAACAACTTATTCTAATTTCAATACTTCATTCCGATTTTAAATAATTTTGATTTCTATTCCGATTTCTCCAAATGAAGTAAACGTATAATAGAGTGCTTCGTGTTCTTTCCCAAGTTCAGCAACAGTGAACTTGACCGCTAACCAGCGAAGCTACAGAAATTACATATAGCATGTGCCACATACATGTTGCAAGAGATTAATGTGATGATATGACATGAGAATCGAGGAACTTTACTATTAAGTTAAACACTATAAAGCTCACAGGGAAAATAATACAACTTCAGTATTTTTGTCATGCCGTGCTCTTAGACGATAGGACAAACACAAACAATATATCATTTCAGAATTAGGCTATATAAATATATATGTATAAACAGAATCAATCAAGTGATGGCTTCTATAATAACCACTTTCAACATTTGACTACTTTCTATTTTTAAAAGGAGAGATTGATCAAACATACAAGGAGATATCTATAACTTAAAAAGATCTATATAAGCGGTAAACTTAGAGATTCTCATGGTATTCACAAAATTTATAGGAAGGCATGCAACCCAAGAAACATCTTGTTTTAGGTCACTGAACCACATTACCCAGCAAGCTATTTGTCGAAGGTGAGCTCTGTTCGCTTAACCAAGGATCCTGTACAGAAACAGGAGAGCTATCTTTCACCTCCTCTAATATGGACAGACAATCAGCAGCTCTTGAAGGAACAATCAGCCTCTGACTCCTCACCCCTGGCTTCTTACAAGACAAACCGCTTAGCGATCTCTCACTTCCACAATCTGATGATGAACACGAAGCCGTTGGCGATGCCATGTACATATTCGAAGCCCATGCACTAACCCTGATGTGTTCTAGCTCTTCTGCAACTTCCATCATGGTAGGCCTCATGTCACGGTGGAATGCAAGGCATCTAAAAGCTAGCTCAGCCACATTGTGGATAGATGAGAGCGTCCATGCATCCCTATTTGGCTCAAGAAGGGGATCTATTATCTCATCTATACAACCTCTTCCAATCCTATCAATGGCCAGAGCAGCCAAATTCACCTCACTGTGAGGGCGAGTAAAATCAACCACTTTCAATGCAGTTATGATCTCTACAAGAACTACCCCAAAACTGTAAACGTCACTTTTATCGGAAAGATGAAAATATTGATGGTATTGAGGATCGAGATAGCCTGGAGTCCCTTGTGGGGCAGTTGAGATGTGGGATGATTCAGTCATGCCAAGTCTAGAAAGACCAAAATCAGCTACCTTTGACTTACAGTTGTAATCCAAGAGTATATTGCTTGATTTAATGTCTCGGTGATAAATCGGTGGATTCATGACAGAGTGGAGATGGGCAATAGCCTTAGCTGTCTCAGTGGCAATGGTAAGCCGTATTGTCCATGGAAGTACTCTACCCCTCTCTCTTTGTAGATGCTGACATAGAGTTCCATTAGGCATAAACTCATAAACAAGGATTGGTTCCCCTTCCCTTATGCAGCAACCTAACAGGCGAACTAGATTCGGGTGACTCACAGAAGACAGAAGCTTAATCTCATTCATGACTTGATCGATGCTGTCAGGGTCTCTATGTCTAAACCTTTTTATGGCAACCCATTCATCGTTGTTGAGTTTTCCTGCATAAACCGTACCGTAGGCTCCAGTTCCCAGCCTTTGTTTCTCGGCAAAACCACTGGTGGCTTTCTCAATTTCTTTGTATTGATAAAAGGGTACACTAGAGTTGCCAGCAGCTTCATACAGAAGGCGCCTAGCACTAAGTGTGCTTCTAAAAGTGGTCCGCCTTCGGATGCACCAACATATGAGGGCTAGACCAACCACTAAGGAAGCTCCGGCAACAAGCCCTAAGAATTAACAAAAAAGTAAATATATTATAATGAGCCATTATGTTCTTCAAGTGAAAAATGTCATATGTTTCAACAATAATTTTTTTTTATGAAAACAACAGTACAAGTCTAATTGTACTGAAAATTTAACACTATAATGTTGAGCAAGATAAGGTTGGTGCCTTAGTGTGAATACCAACAATATAGCCATTAAACAAGTAAAAAAAGAACTTGACCCAGTTATGACTCGCTTCCTGTTGTCATGCTAAATTTTGAATGTTCAGCTAGATTATCTAGCTAAAATTTTATCGAAATTATCATAGGATGTTTCATCAGTAATCAAAGAAGAATTCTACAGTATCACTGAAACAACTTATCCACGAATAAGTCAAAGCTCAGTGCTCAAAAAACCTGCATTAGCT